>JAQZBX010007746.1:31361-49827 GCA_029593785.1 Cabassous unicinctus | reverse complement strand
AGGAGTCCAACAGTAGCCCCATACTGTTTTGGCCCTCCTTTGCAGTGCCTTGCCTTGCACCCAGCGGTACCAATCACAGCATAAGCCAGGAGCATGTTTTTGCAGGTAAACAATTTAAAAAGGAAAGATATCGCTATTATGATTAAGATTATAACCAGGGTGAAAGAGGCCCCAAGTTCTGAAGTGCCCAGTCCTCCTCAGTAAGTCGGGTATCCTTGATCCCTCCTTGACCAGCCGCGGACCTTGTCTCACATCTGGTCTTGATGAGAACTAAGCACCTCCATTGATGGCCGCCACATCTGGGGCTAGAAGAAAACATGCCCACTGCCAGGATGCCAGCAGCGCTTCAAAAGGGAAGGGAAATAGGAACTTTCTCAGGTAGACGAAAATTGAGGCTCTCAGCAGTAGATCTGCTTTTCAAGAAACATTAAGAGTAGCTCTGCAGAAGGAAATTTACACAGGCCAGAAAGGCGCGTTGAGGAGGAATAAATGAAGGTAAAAGAAAAGCTTCCATATTTTTCTTGTTCTTAACTGAGTTAACAGCTTGTTCAAAAGCATAATGGCAACAGGATGCTGGTCCTCACAGCCTGTGGCTAAGTGCAGTGGAGAGCAGCACCGTCACGGCGGTGAAGGAGGAAGTAATACGGGAGTTCTGGAAGTGGATACAGACCAGCTGCAAGTGTGTGTTCCAAACTCTAGAGCAACCGCTTACATTTTTTAAAAAAGAAGTATAAAGGCTATTTTAAGAGAGGAGGTGAAAGGGAATCATATAAAATGATCAATTAAAACAAAAAGAAAGCAGAAAGAGTGGAAGGCAAGAAAACAAAGAATATATGCAACAAATAGAAAGCAGTTACAAATATGGTTGCTATTAATACAACTATATTAATAAACACTTTAAATGTAAACAGTCTAAATATACCAGTTAAAAGACAGAGACCATCAGAGTGGATAAAAAAATCAAGGCCCAACTGTGTGTTATTTGTAAGAAACCCACTTTAAAAATAAAGGCACAGATAAACTGAAAGTAAAAAGCTGGAGAAAGATATGCTGAGCAAACTCTAATAAAGAAAGCTGGAGAAGCTATATTAATATCAGACATACAGACTTCAGAAAAAGAAAAATTACCAGGGATAAAGAGGGGCATTGCATAATGATAAAAAAGTTAAATCTCCAAGAAGAAATACCAGTCCTGAATGTGTTTGCTCCTAACAAGGGGGCACCAAAACACACAAGGCAAAACCTGATAGAACTTCAAGGAGAGATGCACAGATTCACTATCATAATTGGGGGCTTCGCCCTCCTCTGCCTCGCGGGCAGGACGTCAGTGAGGAGGTAGCACCACCAGTCAACTGGGTCTGACTGACACCTGTTGAATGCTTCACCCACCCACAGCAGAGGACACTTTCCTCCCAAGATCACATGGAATATTCACCAGGATAGACCGCTTCCCGGCCCATGAAGCCCACTTAAATGTTTGAAAGAACAGAAACCATACAAAATATGTTCTCACTCCACTATTGAATTATGACAGAAAGATAGCTGGAAAAATCCCTAAATATTTGGAAATTAAACAACATATTCTTAAGTAATGCATGGGTCAAAGGAGAAGTTTCCAAGAGAAATTTAAAAATATTTTGAAATAAATGAAAATGAAAAGAGAACTTAAAATTTGTGTGATGCAGCAAAAGCAGTGATTAGAGGGAAATTATAGCATTGAATGCATATAGCAGAAAAGAAGAAAGAACTAAACTCAATAATCTAAGTTTCCACCTTAGGAAACTGGAAAAAGGAGCAGATTAATTCCAAAGTAAGCAGAAAAAAAAAATAATAAAAATTATAGCAGAAATCAATGAAATTGTAAACAGGAAATTAATACAGAAAATCAACAAAACCAAAAAACTGTTTCTTTGAAAAGATAAAAAAAAAATTGATAAATCTCTAGCCAGACTAACAAACAACAAAAAAAGAAAAAATGCAAATTACCAATACAGAAATGATATTAGTATTAGGGACTTCACTACTGAGCCCACTAACTTTAATAGGATAATAATGGAATATTATGAACCCTTCCATGCCCAGAGATTTGATAACTTAGATGAAATGGACCAATTCCTTGAAAGACACAATCCACTGAAACTTCACAAGGAGGAATAGATAATCTGAATAGGCTTATATCTATTAAATAAATCGAATCAATAATTAATAACTTTCTAAAACAGAAAGCAGCACGTCCAGGTAGTTTCACTTGTGAATTCTACCAAACACTGAAAGAAGAAACGACACCAGTTCTCTAAAATGTGTTCCAGGAAATCGAAGTCGAGGCCAGCATTAGCCTAACATCAAAACCAGACAGAGACGCTACAAGAGAGAACAATCACAGATCACTGTCTTGGACGACCATAGCTGCAAAAATGCTCAGCAAGATATAATCAAATCAAGCCCCAAAGTGTATAAAAAGAATTATCTACCACGACCATGTGGGATGTTTTCCAGGTATGCGAGACAGGCTCAGTATTTGAAAATCCATGTAATCTATCTCATCAACAGGCTAAAGAAGAAAAAGCCATATGATCACATCAATAATTTCAGAAAAGCATTTGAGAAAATGCAAATCCACGCATGATAAGAGCTCCCAACATGATAATAAAAGAGGAGACGTTCCTCAGCTTCATAAAGAACATTTATAAAAACCCTGCAGGTAGCATATACTTAATGGTGAGAAACTAGATGTTCTCTCCCAATGACTGGGAATAAGGTAAGGTTGCCCCCTCTTACCACTCCTATTCAACATTGTACTGGAAATCCAAGCTAATCCAATAAAACAAGAGAAGGAAATAAAAGGTATACAGATTGGGAAAGAAGAGGTGAAGTCTTTGTTCACAGATGACATGATTTTCTAGGTAGAAAACTGAAAAGAATCAACAGTAACCACCAGAACTCTTGGAACTATTAAGCAATTATAACAAGGTTGCAGGATGCAAGAATCAATTGCTTTCCTGCATATCAGCAATGAGCAATTGAAATTTGAAATAAAAAACACAATACCTTTTACATTAGAATGAAAAAAATCACTTATATATAAATCTAACAAAATATGTACAAGATTTATGTGAGGAATTCTACAAAACTCTGATGAGAGAAATCAAAGATTTAAATGAATGGAGAGATAATCTACGTTCATGGGTAATGTTTTAGTTTCCTGAGTGTGAAAACAAATACCATGCAATGGATTGGCTTAAACAACAGGGATTTATTGGCTCATGGTTTCAGAGGCTAGAACTGGCTTCCTCCTGGGGTCCGTATCTTCGGGGTTCACTGGCTTTTCTGTCACATGGCAATGCACATGGCGACATCGTCTCCTTTCTCTCCCGGGTTCTTGCTTCTCCCTCCGTGGCCGTCTCCACAAGGGCTCCAGGAATAAGGTTAAGACACGTCCTGATTCCACTCGGTCAGAGCTTAACTGAAGAAACGCTGTCAAAAGTCCTGTTTGGAATGGGTTCACACCGCAGGCATGGCTCACGATGGAGAATGTGTTCTGGGGTGGCTGACTCCAAGCTGCCATGGATACGAAGTCTCACTACTAAGATGCCAGTTCTCAACTTCATCAGTGGATTCCACGCAATCCCAGTCAAAATCCCAGCAAGGTATTTTGTGGATATCACAAAGTGATTCCAAAGTTTATATGGGAAGAAGGAAGACCCGGAATAGCCAACACAATACTGCAGAACACGGTTTGGGGGCTGATTCCGCCCAGCGTGAAGATTTCTGTAAAGCACAGTAGTCAAGACAGTGTGGTGTTTGTGAAAGAATAGGCCCGTGGGACAAAGGGGGACCCCAGAGACCGGCCACAGCCACAGAAGTACAGGCGACTGACCTTGGACAAGGAGCACGGGCAGCTCCACGGGGAGAGGAGAGGGCTGGGACGCCTGTGCGTCTGCGTTCACACACCAGGAATCTCGACACAGAGCTCACATTGCTCACAGGAGATGGAGGCAGACCCACATGTAACCCCCAAACAGTAGCTCTTCTAGGTGATAACACAGGAAATCCTGGCGGCCTTGGGTGTGGCCGTGAGTTTTTTTTAATCCAACACCAAAAGCCTGATGCACGAAAGGAAAAACTGGTGAGATCCCCCTTGACGCCAGAGAACAACGGGCAGCACGCCAAGCTACTCAAGGAAAGGAGACGCAGCCAAGGACCCTATGCCCGACGTAAGTGCTTTCATAGCTCAGCCACAAACATTCCGTTTCGTTTCCTGGGCTGCTCAGGGAAACACCACAGGATGGGCTGAGCTTAGCAGCTGGGACTTAGTCATGCACAGCTTTGAAGTTAGAAAAAAGGACGAGCCAAGACGTCATCAGGGCGCTGCTTTCCGCCAGGGCACTGGCCCTCCGGGGCCGTCTGCCGGCGGCCCTGGTCCTTAGCTCCATACGTGGCGGCTCCTGGACGGCGCCTTCCCTTCTGGGCTCCTTGCTTCCCTGGCTCGCTCGCTGTCTGACTTTCATTCCGCTTGCCAAGGACCCCAGCAGCAGGATTAAGACCCACCCTGACGGGGCGTCACGCCTTAGCTGAAGTGGCCTCGTCAGAAGGTCCTCCTCACGATGGGTGCCCACCCACAGGGATGGGTTGAGTTTAAAAACATGTTTTCCTGGGGTCCATGCAGCTCTCAACCTCCGCACGCACCACCGCGACATGAAAGGACGCGGGACACATTGTTCCACGGACTCTTCGCAAGGAATCCTCTGGAACATAAGAGGCAGGCAGCAAGGAAGTCAGTGAAGAAGTGTCAGCATAAGGTTTAGGGATGAGCACTGAATTATTTAACTCTATAGCGAAGATTAAAATTTTGAAATAAAGATGAAAAATGAGAATTGTGACAGAATAAAATGTAAATATTATGTGTTCTGACCATCTAAAAGTAATGCGATTAACAACAACAAAAATGGAGGCAGATGGAAAGGTGGGCGCGACGCAGAATCAGCTTGCTGATTGCTTCCTGGGTGTTGGTGGGAGTGGAAGGCTGTCGCTTGAAGCTGATAGACCAAAAGGAAGAAACTGGACCTCTGTTAAGAATGAAGAAAAAAACTGCCAAGAGCAGCGCTGAGATGATCTTTGTGATTTAATTTGGGTGATGGTGGAAGAGAGAGGAGGGAGGAAATGGTCACTAGCTAATTCCAGTCTTATTTATAGCAGGAAAATCAATATACAGCATCTAAAAGAGAGGACGTTAGGTATTGTAGAAACAGTTTAAAGGCAGCCGCTAGTGAAATTAAAGAAACCTTACTAAATGACAAAAGAAATGCCAGAAAAGGGGGTATGGGGCAAAGAAAAGTCAAGATAATTTTAAAAAACTATAGACATAAATATATGTGTATATTCAATGCATATTAAATAAACATAATAGGGAAGCGGATGTGGCTCAAGCAATTGGGCGCCCGCCTACCACATGGGAGATCCCAGTTTTGGTTCCCGGTGCCTCCTAAAGAAGACGAGCGAGACAGTGAGCTGACGCGACAGGCTGGCGCGGCGAGCTGACGCAACAAGGTGATGCAACGAGATGACGCAATAAAGAATAACCACGAGGAAACACAATGAGAGGCAAAACAAGCAGGAGCGGAGGTGGCTCAAGCCATCGGGCGCCTGCCCACCACACGGGAGGTCCCATTTTCGGTTCCCGATACCTCCTAAAAAGAAGACGAGCAAACAATGAGCAGAGAGCAAGTGCGAAACAATGAGGGGTGGGAGAGGAAATAACTGAAATAAATCTTAAAATAATAAACAAACATAATATAATATGAAACCACAAATGACAGAACTGAGAGCAAAGAGCGACCATATCAATAAACATAAATAGGCGTAACTCACGCATGTGTGAAATAATTTCAAGTTGGCTAAGTCCACGATGTGTACAAGAAGCACACGTGAAAAAGTAATCGGGAAAGGCTCCTATGAAAAGGAGGGGCAGGCTGCGCCAAGGTGCAAATAAAAGGGAAGCAGGGGTCGCGAGTTCGAGCGAAGGCGTGGTAGGACAAGAGATGAAAGCGCGTTGAGTGGGACAGAGAGGGACACTGTAGAATGCGTAGGGTTGAACTGCACCCCGACAGATGTGTGGGGCACCTCAGCTTGTGCTCTAGGGAGACAGTCGATGCAGGTGCGCATAGCGAAGCCGAGGTCCCAGCAGAGCAGGGCCGGCTTTTGTCCACGGATGTCCCCAAGAAGACAAAGAGGAGGAGGCCACGTGGAGACGGAGGCAGAGGCCACAGGCCACGGAACGCCAGGAAGAGGCGAGGAAAGGGGCTCCCCAAGAGTCTGTGGGCAGCACCGCCCTGCCACACCTCGGCCTCGGGCCTCGGGCCTCTGGAACTGTGCGACCACGTGTGACTCTTTAAGCCGACCGGTTTGTGGTGCTTCGTCATGGCGCCCGCGGGAGACGAAGACAGGCGCCAGATATTAACCCCCAATAAGGATATAACTGCCGTGAGGAGCTATGCCTCAAAACACACAGCAGTGATCACCATACAGCAGAAAATACAGGGAATGGAAAGAGAAATCGATGCTACGCATTCACATCAGGCGTTTAGAACGTCTTCTGTCCTAGACAGCAAATGGATGAAAAATTAATAACGCTCCAGAAGGTCTAAAAAGTTTTAGCAATAATGTAGAACAATGTGATTCCTAATAACAAGCAATATCGTTTGTTTCAAGGGTATATGGAAAATTTACACAAATTCTCTATACATTGGGTCACAAAGAGCATCTCAACAAGCTATAAAGATAATGCAAAGAGCGTTCTCTGAGCACATGACAATAAAACTAGAAACTAATAACAATTTTTTATTTCCATTAAAATTTTTTTTTTGAATTCTTTACTAATGATTCTTCAGTCCCAGGGAAAATACAAAAGCAGAATTTCTAGAAAATAGCAATTGCAAAACCACGATATCAGAATCTTCGTGTCAAAGCCAGTGCAAATGCTCAGGTGAAAGTTCACAGACCAGTAACAACAACACAAAACAAAACTACAGGAAAAAAAAACAAATTAAGCATCAGACTCAAAACATTAGAAAAACAATAACAAAATAAGGCAAAAGAAAGCAATTACAAAAATTAACAAGTGAGAAATCACAAAAACAGCAAAACTAATGACTAAAAGGGAGCTGGGGGAGTGGACGTGGCTCGAGCAGTTGGGTGCCTGCCTCCCACAGGGGAGGTCCTGGGTTCGGTTTCCAGTACCCCCTAAAGAAGATGAGTAAGACAGCGAGCTGACGCAATGAGATGACACAACAAGATGACACGTCGAGGAGACACAACGAGAGACACAGCAAGCAGGGAGTGGATGTGGCTCAAGCGATTGGGCACCTCCCTCCCACAGGGGAGGTCCTGGGTTCGGTCCCTGGTGCCTCCTAAAGAAGATGAGCAGACACAGAGAGCACACAGGAAACAGAGCAGACAGCGATTACAAAAGCAATGGGGGAGGGGGCAATAAGTAAATAAATCTTGAAAAAAAAAGAGAGAGCTGTTTCTCTTTTTTAAAAAAATCATCGAAATTGATACATTATTGGCAAACCAAATTTTTTTAAAAATTCACACAAAAAGGCACAAACACACAAAATAAGAATATCGGTGTGTGGGGGAACGGATGTGGTTCAAATGCTTGGGCGTCCGTCTCCAATATGGAGGGACCTGGGTTCAATCCCCAGGACCTCCCGGTAAAAATTTTAAAAATATATAATAATAATAAAAAAGGAATGTCAAGGGGGAAATAACCATCAAAATAGAGTAATTTTAAAACTCATTAAGAACTGTTTTGTACAAGTCTACACAAATATATTTGGAAAACCTAGGAGAATTGGATAAAATTTTATTGAAATATAATTTACCAAAATTGCCACAATAGAACAAAAACTTAGACAGATCAAATGACATGAAATAGAGAAAGCTAAGAGCAGAGAGATAGGAAGGAAGGGAGGGAGGGAGCTATCACCCATGGTTTCCCAGGTAGATCAGGCAAATCTTTAAAAATAAAACTTACAAATTCTTTTCATGAAGGGATAAACATTGCACAAAATAGAGAGCTGAACCCTGTCTCACCCGTGACTAACAATGCAAAAATCTCGTTAGCCTAAAGAATCCAACAAGGCATTCAAAAATAGCACATCGTGACCAAGTGAGATAAGTTGCAGGTTTCAACAAGAGTTTAACCCTGGCAGCTCCGCTAAGATAATGCACTGCAGTAATAGATCGGTGTTATCCATCATTATTTTAATAGGTAATAATGAACACATTGATAATGCACCACTTATAAACCATCCCAGCGTCCAGGTTGAGGAATGGAACAGCTTGGCATCTGAGAAGCCCCTGCGAGATCCCTGGTCACAGCCCCTCCTCTCCTGTGAGGGCAGCCATGGTCCTGAATTTTATGTTATTATTTAAACTTCTCTGCGTCTCATTATAGCTTTACCACCCATGCCTCTATCCCCAGGCAACGTATTTAGTTCTTCCTATTCTGATTTTGATAGAAATGAAGTCTTGCTTAATGACTTCTAATTGGACTTCCTTTCTATACTCAACAAATTTTTATCTTTCTGTCTTTTAATGTGAGTAGTCAAAGTTCATTTGTTTCTGTACATGATCATAATATATCTGTGTGTGTATATATGCTCATATATAATATTTTCTAAATAAAACTAAAACTAAACTATGGAAAAATTATTGCCACTAAAAATTAAACTATTGTATGACACCCTATTTGTCTCTAGACTGTAAGACTATTTCCATCACGGGTTCACAGATAAACTCCCGTGCTCTAATGTAAGTTGCTGTCATTATTTTCCGTGTGTAGCTCTGAGACCATGTATCTGAGACCATGTACTCCTGTATGAACTTAACTGAGTTTCTCAAGTAATAGGAAATGTGCTGTAAGACATAAGAGTATAGGGTAGTCTAGCTTAGAATATGCTATTGTCTTGAAATAAAAAAATTACGCCAAAGAAAATTTAAAAAAAAGATAATATCAATAATAACCGAAAATTAAAGTCCTGGAAAACTTAATATAGACTGGAGGGGAGAAAACAAATGATAGAAAAATGTACAAAAATTCTTGTTAAGAGGCAGGTTTAACTATTGATTTTTGCAAAAAGCACTGAAAAACAGAAAAGGTAAACAAATTTTAAAAACACAATATTGCAAAAACAATTTCAAATGTATTATTCATCACAAATAAATGTAAATGGACTAAGCTGTCCATAAAAAATAGTTTGCCAGTTTGAATTTTAAAAATTCAGGCATAATGCTATTTATAAAAGTCACACCTACAGCAGATGGCATAGAAAGATAAAAAGTAAGGGGTAGAAAACTAACAAAAAGATGTTGCTATATTAATATCAGATAAAATACATTTTCAGGCAAAAACCATTGCAAGTGGTAAAAAGCACAGCTGCATAAAGAGAAAAGTTTTGATTCATCAAGAAGATGTAGCTATTCTTAGGATATATGCACCTAATATAATAGCCTCAAATATGTAAAGCAAAAATGACTAAAACTGCAGGGGAAAAAGAGAAATACACCATCATAGTGGAAGATTCCAATAAAATTGTATCAATTATTGACAAGTGATATAAACAAAACTTCAACAAAATCCATAGAAGATTTCAATCAGATGATTAATGAGCTCAATAGTGCTATAGGAGTTTGTTTCCAACAATTAGACAATACATAGTCATCTCAAACACAAATGGAACATTTTCAAAAAGGTGATTACTTATTTGGCCGTAAAACCTATCTGAACAAACCATGGTCTCTAACTTTTAAAAAATCAAGTTAATATTTAATTTAAACATCAAAATCTCTATTTTATTTGGAAACTGGAAGTTATAATAATTGATGGTTCAGATAAGAACATACAGTGACTTTTAAAGGATTTAGAATTTAATGATTAGAAATAAAACCCAACAATGGCATGAAAGAGGAGAATGATACGTCAATCACACCCCTGAACATGGGTGACAAAGAAAGTGCCATAGACATAGCAGTGTTTTAAAATAATGACACAAACTTAACATTGTAATTTTACTCCAGGAATGCAAGTTTGTTTCACTATTAGAAAACAAAATCAAAGAACGTAATTTGCTATATTAATTGATTAATGGAGGAAAATCCCCTAATGAAATCAAAAGATGCAGAAACATTGGTCAATAATATTCAATATTAAGGTATTAAAATTGACTCATTTTTGCTACAAAGTATGTTCATAAAACGCAAATTAGCGCTAATGCGATTGGTAAATGAGAGAATATCAGCATAATCGAAGAATTATACTTGTTTAGACACATTTTTTTCTGGGTATATTAATGGTTTAAAATGATGGCAGTAAGCATTTTTGCAATTAAAGAGAAATTCTTGGGAAGTATGAAGACCTTAAAGAAAAAGCTGGGAATCCTGAGGAGGAGGCGTCTTTTAATGCAGGCGCAGCTGGTTTGGTGCCCTTAGGGACGGACACAACATCCATCACGTGACGCCACCTGGGGGAGAGGAGGGGACAAATGAGAACGCCGGGAAGACGTTTCCCTCTGCATTAAAGAGTGATGAAGATGAGGCAGTGCGCCCCTACCCGTGGGAGAGTCCCCACCATTTTTGAAAACAGTGAAGGTCCTAAGATACGTGTGGCTGCTGCCGAGGTGGCAGCCTTTGCCGTGGACCTGAACCGACGGTGCTGGGCTCACCCGCCTCTGCAAGGCCGCAGTGAACGCCCAGTACTCCCCTGGGTGTCTAACGGGGGAGTTGTCAGCTCCAGTGACTCCGCAACGTCCATCAGTTAGTGGCCCTTTGGCAGGAGTAATGGGAATGAGGTCACTCCACTTGCAGGTGGGTCACCACCACAACCAGCTGGACCAGCTCGAAGGCAGGAGTGGAGCTCCAGCGGAGCAGATGGAGCTCAGTGGCTGAGCGCCTGCTTCCCATGTATGAGGTCCCAGGTTCGTCCCAATACGACCTTTAAAAAAAAAAAAAATGCGGCTCTACCAGTTAGAAGTATAGATGACGAGACTTCCAGCCCAGGGCTTGGATGCAGCCCTTTAACTTCAAGATGACCGCCAAACATTTCAGTGATGCAGAATCCTCTTGTTGGAGCTAAAAAACCACGCCTGGAACAGGACAAAGTATGCTTAGCTCAGCAGATATTGGACAACCACGAAAGACTACATTATCTCCTGCCCCGTTGGATTCTTTCTACACTCTAGGAGCTTCTCTGACTTCATAGATCACCTTGATGGCATATATAATACATAATCCTGTATATTACAATTTGCGCCATATGGGAGTGTCTTAAAACATGTGATATCTAACACGGGGAATTGGATGCATATTCGTTATCCACCCAAACTGCGGGTCTGGAAAGCCCTGGGCAGAGCTGGGAGGGTTCTTGGAGAGTCTGCCGTGGTTGGTAGGTGAACGTGCTATGGAAAACTGTGACGGATGTGCTTTATCATCTCCATCTCTAGCCTCTACCCCGCCAATCAAAACCTTAGGCACACCATCCCAGTCTGGAAGTAATCCTCGGATTTCTCTTGCTACGGCATATAAAGCTTCTGCTAGTGACTATCAGGTTATTTCTGACAGGCAAACACCAAAAAAAAAAGACGGAAGTCCTGTTCCAAAGCAAGGAGTACATACGTGTTCGACGGATAGTGTTCAACCACGAAAGATGGAGGTTGCCACTCTGAAAAAGCGTTGTGGGGCGCTGCCAGCTTCCTCCCGCTAGTTAACTGGGAAGCCATGTCACGCTTCACCGAGAAGCCTTTTTTTTTAGTGGATACGGCATATCTGTAACTCGCACTTTAGAAGATGCGTCAGATACGTTTTTCAGAAACTGAAAATCCATGTAAAGAGGATTTTGTGCTTTCTGTGATAATGCATGCTTCAGCACAAAAAGCCCAGTGTCGATTACTGTGAATTATGCTACTGAGTTTGTGCTGAGACTTTGCCTTCGTGAAAAGCTGAGGCGAACTTCATGAACGGGGGCTGAGCAGCCCCTTCCACCGAGACGTAGAGACTGCAATTAGCAGTCTGGACGGTGGTCTTTCAGTTTAGACAGCATGCATATTTTAAGTGTCCTTGCTTTGGTGTACGTCCTCTCGTACACTGTCATCCGACAGAGCTCTAAAACCGAAACGGTCTTTTTAAAAACCTACTACCTTACTACGCAAGCACTCAAGGCTTTTTATAATAAAAAGCATTAATTATATGTACTGAAAAAAATGATGAAAATGCCCGTCCTCTGGATCATATGTTCAAATGAGATGAAATTTGACATGAAGACCTTGAAGGACCTACTTGTTGAAATAAAAATCCCAAGCCAGGGTTGAAGGCGGCACAGGGATGGCTGACGGAGATGCTGGGTGACAGCAGTGGTGGAGAGCCACGGGTTTTGAGTAGTCTGCCCCCAAAACTTGTCTTTCCATAATTCCTGTTACTTTTGGTCCATGCTTTCTCAGAAAGCAAGGATTTTCATGGTATTGTAGCAAAAATGTCAGTATTAGCATAGTATGAATCATAGAGAAATTCCCTAAACCAATAAAGGATGTCTATAAATTCCAGGGCAAATATCATTCAAAATTGTACAGCCTTGAAAGATTCAGCCTCGAGATAAGGATTATAAAAAGAAAAGCCTGCAAAGATAGACAAATAGACCAAACAGAGCCTAGAAACAGGTCCTGTTGACATACGACAAATATGGCACTGCAGAGCAACAAAGGACAGCGTTTCCAAAAACAGACAAAGAGATGAAATGCACCTCTGCCTCTCCCCATTCACAGGGGGGCTATCACTCTAAATATGAAAAGCGAAATAATAGAGATCCTAGAAGATAATAAAGGAGAATATCTTAAAGAAAAGATTGGTAAATTAAGAACTGTTATTTAAAAAAAAAAATAGCACTAATGGCGCTCAGCTTCACTGAGATGTTGTACATCACATCAGGTAAACCTTCTACGGTGTATAGGTTACAACATACATACGGCATTGGAGCCATAAAAGCAGCGGGGACCCGAGGAACTCGGGTTCCAGAGAGGAAGTGCCCTTTTTCAGGTAGGTGAGACAACTGGCCAGTGTTCTCTGGGGCCAGTTCTGGGAGAGTGTCAAGGCTTGGGCTTGGCCTGGGCAGTGGGGTCTCTGTAGCCATTGGTCAATTTAATGTAATTATGAATTCCAAAAATATAATTGGATCATGCTTGTAAACTGATCTGTTAATCTGGGCATGATTAAGTTATGATTAGGGCGTTGACTGGGCCACAGCAGTAGGGTGTTGAGCCCCACCTCTTGGTGGGTGAGGAATCGAATATAAAAGGCAAGGCAAAGGACAGAGGGAGCAGTTTTTGATGTTGGAGAGAAGGCCCCAGGAGAAGAGAAGTGAGCGTTCGCCTGATTGCCTACAGCTGACCTTGTGGAGGAAACAGGAGCTAAGCCCGGAGAGAAACGCAGCCCCGGGAAGAGAGGAACCCAAGAAGCCTGAACCCTGGCAAACGCTGGCAGCTGTCTTGCTCCAACACGTGACAATGGACTGTGGTGAGAGAAGAAACATAACGCTTTATGGCCTGGCATCTGTGGACTTCTACCCCAAATAAATACCCTTTATAAAGACCAACCTGTTTCTGGTATTTCACATTAGCGCCCCTGTGGCTGACTCATACAGTCTCCCAGGAAAAGAGATGCCCGATTGTGTTGGTTCTTTTGGCTGGGTAACAAGCGGAATGTTCAGAAGCTGGAGTGCAGAGTTGGTTTTGGTCGTCAGATGCTTTTTGAATTCTAGGGTGCCATACGAGGCTGCGTCTGGAAACTTCTACAAGGTCAAGTGAAATCTCTTGTAGTTTCGTGATGTATAGGAGACTGGAGGGGCAGACCTGCCCAAACACACAGGTGAATCCTTCCCCCAGGATCCTGCCAAGCCTTTCTAATGGTGAGGAAAGAGAAGCTAAAGAGCTAATCTCGAAACCTCTGAAGGGCAAGACTCAGTCTCCCACACTGTGACAGTCTGAAGTTATTTTATGAACCCCCAAAAGAGAAAGATTATGTTTTTAAATGAATCTATTCCTGTGGGTGATACCCTTTGATTTCATTGGATTCAGTTGAGGGTCCTTTGATTAGGTTACTTGATAAGATCGATTGAGGGCTTGTGATTGGACTTTGTCAGTGAGGCCTGAGCCAGCTTGTGTCTCTGCCCTCTGGGTGGGTCTGATATAAATGGAGACACACAGAGAGAAGCACCGACAGGAAAAGGGAGACCCCTTGTTTGATCCTGCCATGTGGCAGAGAGGACTCCAGTTTCACCCACAGCTGAGCTGCAGGGAGAGAAGCGCCGGAGAGGCTCAAAGAGCTGAGGCCCAGGGAGCAACGAGCCATACGTCTGAGAGCCCACGGCTGAACTCGGGAAGAAAGCAGAGCTGCTGAGACTGCGCGAGGAGGCCTGATAAGAAACAAGCCCTGTGCCTGGTTTCCCACAGCTGCCGAAAGGTGGGCACCTCGGCAGAGGTCGGCAGCCGTCTTGCTTCCCCACGTGGCAGCTGACTTTGGTGAGAAAGCACCTCTTAAGGTGCTTTGAGTTGGACTCCTCACGGCCTCAGAACTATAAGCTTTTACCCCAAATAAATCCCCTTTGTAAAGCCAGCCCATTTCTGGTACTTTGCATTGGCAGCCCTTTTGGCAGACGAAAGCACACACTCTTTCAAGGTTAGGAGGAAACATCGACCAGACCACGAGGTGAAGGCTCAGGGGTGGGGTGGGCCTGACCTAATCAGAGACGAAGCAGAAGTGGACGGAGTCTTAGGAAGACTGAAGCACGTCCTGATGTGTGATGGCTCTCACCAGCCCCTCACACCATCCACCTAACCAGAGAAAGAGGAATCCTCAAAGAGGAAATGGTATGATTTACAGCTGCTACTGTTCTTTTATGCACAATGTATGGAATGCAATAAAAAACAGGGACATGGAGAGAAGTGGGAAATGTAACCAATAATCATGAGAATTAAGCCAGACAATAAAAGATAAGCCACTGGTAATCTACATGTTGGGGCTAGCAGGCACGTGTTAAAATAACTATTATAAATATGTCAAAGGAAATAGAGGAAAAGATGAACAAAATGGATGAGAAGGCTAAGAAAAAGAATCATTCTCAAACAAAATTTTCTGTAAACCTACAACTTCTCTAATAAAAAAAAATTTTAAATGCATTAGATATGCTCAAGACTGAACACGGTGGAAAACGGAATTAGTGAACTCAGAGACAGATGAATAGCAAATGTCCAAATTAAAACACAAAGAGGAAAAATGTGAAAATCAGGAAAAATATAATATGTAAGTGGAAAGAAGTAAAGATGTTTAACAACACATAGAATTAAAATCCCAGAAAAAGAGAGTAGTGAGAACAGGGCAGAAGCAATATTTAAGGAGAAAATGGCCAAGTACATTCCAAAACTGATGAAAGAGACCAAGTCACAGATTCGAGATGCCGGGTGATGACCAAGAAGCGTGAATTTAAAGTGACAACAGTGAAACCTGCACGCAGCACGGCGAAGCCGCCAAAATGCAGATGCCAGGAGGAAATCTACAGGTATCAGAAAAGAAGACATGATTTTCAAGGGAATATCAATAAAAGATACACTATTTTGAATGTAATCAATAGCACTGAATTTGTACAATTGAAAGTGGTTAAAATGAGAGATTTTGAGTTGTATATATGTTACCACAATAAACCTATTTAAAAATTATAGCTGATTCCTCATCAAAAACAATAGCAGCCAGAAGACAATGGGACGACATCTTTAAAATGCTGAAAGAAAAAAGACTGCCAACCTAGAACTCTTTACTCACGGAAAATCTTTTCAGAAACGCCGACGGCACCAAGGCCTTTTCGGGGCAGCGGCCTGCTCCAGGGAGCACTTACGCACGGTCTGGTGGGATCTAGAACTACGGCAAGAAGGCAGAGCCCTGTGGGTGAACGGTGCTCAGAAACAGAGAGAGGCCGCTTCAAAATAGCAGCATTAGAGATGTTAATAATATATGTAGGCGTGAAATACGTGACGACAACAGCACAGACGGCAGTAAGGGGTGAGCGTGGTTAAACTGCTGTCAGATTCTGGCGTTGTTTGGGAAGTGGCGGGAGTACTATTTAACTTGGACTGCATTAAGTCAATAATCCTTATTGTAACATCATAACCACTAAAAGATTAATACAAATGTGTTTAACTAAAAAGCTGATAGAGGAGGCAAAATGAAATAAAAGTACGTGATTACTCCAAAACATGGCAGAAAAGGAATAATAAAGGAAACACAGGTGGGCCAAATAGAAGACAAATACTAACAAAGGCAGATTTAAATCCAACTCTATCAGTAATTAATTACGTGTTAAATGGATTAATCACTCCAATTAAAGGACAGATATTGTCAATGCAGATTTTCTTTAAAATGTTGTTTATTAAAGACATAACTAAAGGACACAGAAAGAGGAAATGGAAATATGATATACCTTGCAAACATTAACTAAAAGAAAGCTGGGATAGCTAAATAAATAGCAGAGAAAAGTAGACCTTAAGGAATGAGATATTTTCTAGAGATGAGGGAAATATTTAATAATAATGAAAGGATCGATTAAAGAAACGTGACAGTCCTCTACTTGTATGCACTAACAACGTAGCTTTAAAATACACAAAACTAAAAGGAAATATAGACAAATCTACAGTCAGATTTGGAGATTTTAACTCACCTCACTCAGTAACCGATAAAAAAAAGCAGGCAAAATAAATCATGTAAGTAAGTTGAGAGAAGATTTCAACAACATAATTAGCCTCCTAAACAATTGAAATGTATAGAATGCTATACCTAACGACGGAAACATTTACAAAAACAGACCAAATTCTGGTCCCCAGAGAAGATTCATCAACTGCGAAAGGACTGAAGTCATACAGAATATGCTCCCTGACGACGGGAGAATAAAACCAGATATTGGTAACAAAAAGATAAACAGAAAACACGCAAAGGCTTGCAAATTAAGCAGCAAGTCTGTAAAAATTAAAGCTTCAAAGAAGAAATACTGGTCGAAATTAGAAAAATATTGAAACAGGTGATAATGAAAAATATGTCATATCAAAACTTATGGGGGAAGCGGATGTGGCTCAAGTGATTGGGCTTCTGTCTACCGTAAGGGAGGACCCGGCTTCGATCCCTGGGGCCTCCTGGTAAAAGGCGACCAGGTGAGCCGGGTCCGTGTGGCGAGCCACGCAGCAAAATGAAGACACAGCAAAAGAGAGACGCAGGGGAGAGTCAGGGCGAGACACGCCAGAACCAGGAACTGAGGTGGGGCAAGTGACAGGTGCCTTTCTCCCACATCGTGGGTCCCTAGGATTGAATCCCGGTGAAGCCTGGAGGAGAAACGAGAAGAGAAGGCAGGAAACAGACACAGGAGACCACCCAGCGAAGGGACACAGCACGGGGGGTGGGTGGGTGGGGAAACAAGCTTACGGGATACAGAGAGATTTTCGATGCATTCTGTTATGAAAGAAGACGAGCTGAAAAGCACTGATGTAAGCATCCGAGGACCTAATTAAGAAGAGAAAGCCAAGCCCAAAGAAACTGCAAGGAAGAAATAATAAGCCTGCAGAAAACTAAAGATGACGCAAGTCAAGAATAGCCACAATGATCATCAGAAGCAGAAAGGGGCATCGCTCCAGAGCCACAGACACCCAAAAGGCAACACGACGCTGTCAGCAATTGCGTGCCAATAACCGTGACAACTCAGACGGGATGCAAAAATCCCTTGAAACACCGAAGTGCCACTGCCGGGGGAGGACTTTTATTTGCACAAACAGTACTTGGGAGCACGGCGCTGCGATGCAGATGGAGAAACGGACGAGTGGTTCATTCAGCCTTGGGGGCTCCTCTGAGGCCCCTCTCTGTTTTGTGGGGGGCCCAGCAGGACCACGTGGCCAGGAGGGCAGCTGGCTTGGCAGGAGGATGGGGCTTGGCCCCAGGCCCCATGGTTCCCTGAAGGCACTGGCTCCCACTGACGCAGAAGGCTCGGGGTGCACTCTGTGGCACCCCCTTCCCCAACAGACACTCACACTCACATTTGCGCAACTTTCACACACATTCCCGTGCTCACACTCACACACTTTCTCACACTCACTTTCACACACAGCTTGCACACTCACACGTGCACTCATTCTTGTACACTTACACTCACACTCAGACACATGCTCACAATCTCACACTCACTTTCACACAGTTTATGCACACATTCTTGTACATTTACATACACACACGCTCACACTCACACACAGCCACTCTCTGTCTTTGGGTCCATTTCCCACTTGACCACTGATGCTCCTTTTAACTGGACTCTGGGCAGAGGCCACCAGGACTGGGGGAGGGGAAGGCAGGGAAAATGGCCTCACCTACCCCCCAAAAAAGGAAGCAG
>JAQZBX010007746.1:0-31261 GCA_029593785.1 Cabassous unicinctus | reverse complement strand
GCATCCACGGCCATGCTGGGGGTTTGGACCCCCACCCCCCAGCCCCAGTCACCTCGCCTTGCTCCAGCCTTCACAGCAGCCCCTCCTCCTTCCCCACTGGGGCCCCTCCCCACAGCCACTGGAAGCCTCAGCACCTGGCACTGTCCTGCTCCCTGCCTGGCTCTGCATCCGCATGCATGGCCATCGCAGCCTGAAGAGCTTCTCCAGACCCAGGTCCAGTAAACCCTGGGGTGCTGCTCCCCAGAACCCTGCCTTGACTCACCCCATCAGCGCCTGCCCTTCTGGCCCCCCTCACCCCCTCACCCCGGTCCCAGGGAAGTCTGGCTTCCATCACGCCTGGGCACAGGAAGCTCAGGAGAGACCAGGGGCGGCCCCCACTGCCCACTGTCAGCCCACCCCACTCCCTGCTCCCCGATCCGCCTGAGACGCAGCCCGGCGCCCGGCCGTGTCCTCCCACCTTCTCCACAGACTTTCCCCTTCGAGGTCACTTCTTTAGCCTCGTCGTCGCCTCTGCCTCTCGCTGGCTGCTCCCATTGCCACTGAAATCTCCAGAATCTGGTGACTGGCTTCTGAAAGACTCTAGCACTCCTGTCCTGTCCTCGCCCCTCCGTCGCCGTGTCCCGGAGAGCCCCCACGCCCCCTATCTCAACCTCACCACACTCCTCTCGGAGACAGACCGTGGCCCTCCCCCCAGCCCCGGGCACATGCAGCTTGGGGCGTCGCTCAGCCTGGGGGAGCAGCGGCCTCCAGGTACCCCGCACGGGGGCCAGCGCTGGGCCGGGCTTCGACCTCGGAGCCGCCCCCTCCGATTGACACCCTGTTTCTCTCCTTCTGTCTTCACAGAAACCATGGAAAATTGGGAAGGCCCCTTCCCCACTTTTTTAGGAGGTCCTGGGGATTGAACCCGGGACCTCGTACGTGCGAAGCAGGCACTCAACCACTGAGCTACACCAGCTCCAGTTCTTCCCCATTTTACAGAGAAGGAAACAGGCTCCTGCCTCGGGCCTGGGAGAGCTCCAGGGCGGGCAGGAATTGGAAGCCAGGGCTCTGCCTTTTCTGCCTGGAGCCCCCCACCCTGCACCCCAGCCTCCCCCAACCCCCTCCCCTGTAACGCCTGGGTTCCCGTGCAAGCTGTCCTTGCAAAGTTCGCTGTGGCGCAGCACTGAGGACCCTGCCCTCCCCCCCACCGCAGAGCCTGAACGAGGCTCCCAGGACCTCCAAACCACCCTCACCCCATGCCCTGCCCGGGGCGCGGGACGGCAGGCCGGGGATGGAGTCAGGCAGGTGTTTTATTGAAAGTTCACAAATACAAGCGCTCTGAGCAGGGTCACGGCCTGGATGAGGCAGGGGTGGGGGAGGAGAAATGAGTCCCCAGATGCTGGCAGCACCCCAAAACTGGGAAGCTCCCACATAAGCCCTTCTTGCTGGGTGTCAGGTCTGAGGGGCCCCTGGAGCCTGGGAGGGGGCACATCCGGGCAGGGGGGGGCAGCTGCTGGAAGCCAGGGGTGCAGCAGCACAAGAAGAGACCCAGGGCGGAGGGACGAAGCCACGGCCCCAGAAACAGGCAGAGGGCCAGAAGGCACGGGGTGCGGGGGGGAGGAAGCTGCGTCCCTGCGGGTCTCGGCTTCTGGTGGGCTCCCTGCCTGGCCCGGCCCCCAGCCTCACTGCGTCCTGCGTCCCCACCGGCCACGGGGACGGACGCCTCTGCACGCTTCCTCCCCAGGCGCCAGGGCCTCAGTAGTCGGTGAGCGGGTACCGCAGGAAGATGAAGATGAGGATGATGCAGGAGGCCGCCAGGGCAGAGCTGGTGATGTTGAACAGCCGGGCCGTCTTGGCGTCCTCCACGGCCCCGTTCAGGTCATTGAGAAGCTTCTTGTCCCGAACCTGAGGCCAGAAGGAGCAGCTGAGGACAGGGGAGCAGCTGGGGACAGGGGAGCAGCTGGGGGGTGGAGAGCAGAGCGGGTGGGAGCACAGCCGGGGGCTGACGGGCCCGTGGGAGAAAGCCGTTGCTCAGGTGCACAGGGAATTGTGTCTGCAGCTAACTCTCAAACGGCTCACGGATTGATGGCCATGGGGGGAGGAGACGCGTGAATCTGGTAACACCTTAACATTTGGGGCATCTGGCTGAAGGGTATATAGGAATTCTTTTCATTTTTTACGACTTTTCTGTAAGTCTGAAGTTACTGAATGTAAAAGAAGTTGGCTCCAGAGGTACTTATCGGAGTGCAGGAGGGACGGCACAAATGTGTCCCAATTAGTACTGGTCCCACCCTTTTAAAATTACCTGCAGTTCCCTGAGAACAGGCAGCTGCGCATAAACAGACTCTAGGCTGGCAATCAGCGGAGTGGGAGACAATGGGCCGGTGGTGATAAGATTAAATAATGCAGATTAAAACAGCAAGTTAATCAGCAAGGTTCTTCAAGGCCTAATTAATGTTTAATTCTAAACAAATTACAGCACTTAATATCCCTGGGAAGGGATATTAAGGTGAAAAGAGTGGATTGGAGCACAAGACATCGTGGGGAGCCCATGGACAGAGCTGGGCCCGTCTCCAAGCTTCGTGGGCTGTGGCAAGAAGTCCCTGAGCAGCCACAGGATGAATCTTGGGATTTCCCTCTCCTCGACCCTCTCCCCTTCCACAAAATTCAAGTAAGGGCAGGCCTGGGCATGCTGGAAGCATTGCAGATACCAAAACCTAAGGGGAGGAAGCAACTGAGGGGGGAGAGAGCTGAAGGGAGGAAGGGAAAGCGAGTGTTTGTGTTAGTAGACTCCAGACAAAGGGCCGACGGAAGGAAGGTGGGCTCAGGGCGATTGCACTGACTGGCAGATGTCGGGATCACTCAGGGGGTGGGCCAGGCGGCTGGATGGGAGAGGAGAGGCGGAAGAACGGATGGACGGGAGGAGAGCTGGGTGGTTAGTGTGGTGGGCGTGTAGATGGGTGGAAGGAAGGGAGTGGGACTGGATGAAGGCTTTGTCCTGTGGGTGAGTGGAAGGAAGAGGAGAGGAGAAAGGAGATGGAGAGATGGCTGCACAGCTGTGGATGGAGGGGGTGGGGGTGGAGTGAGAAGGGTGATCGGGCGAGTGGTGGCATGGAGGTACAGAAATGGTAAACGAGGGAGAGGGAAGAAGGGAAAGAAGCGGGATGCAGGAATCAGGGAGGGGAGATGGGAGGGAGAAAGTCCATGTCCTTATGGAGCTTTTATCCTAGTAAATTTGGAAAGAAGTGATATCCTCACTAAGTTTTATCTTCCTTTCTATGAAGATGCTGTGCCACACACTTATTTAGGTCTTATTTGATGTCTTTTTAAATGAAATATTATAATTTTCTCCAGAAAGAGTGCTTATTGTGTTTTGTTAGATTCGGTCTTCTTCGTCTACTTATTTTAGTGGTTGTTGCAGTGTATGTGATATCTATTGTCAAATTACATCTAAATGATACTTGCTGGAGCATAAAAATTCAACTGACTTTTGTAGATTGATTTGTACCCAACTAAACTATCCTTTTAATTAATTAAGCAAGATTTCTACATAATAAATGATGCCTATTGGAAATACTAGCAGCTCATTTCCTCCTTCCAGTTCTTATTCCCATACAGAACAGCTTAGCGGCTAAGAGCCTAGATGCTGGAGACACTGCCTGGGTTCGAATCCCTACTCAGCCAGCCACCGCCCGCGTAGCCTTAGGCGAGGCAACTAAGCTTTCTGTGCTTCAGGACTCCCCTGCAGAACTCGGAGAGAGGAATGGTCTCCACTTTGGAAGGTTAATGAGTTGGTAGATATAAAGCAAAATAGCATAGAGTTTAACACAAAGTAAACCCTTAAATAAAGGAGACAGAGACTTCCAGGACAATATTGAACAGCAGTGAACATAATGGACCGTCTAGTTTCATTCTTGACCTTAAGATTAATATGTTCACACTGCTACAGGGCTTTTATGGTATCAAGAAAATCCCATGGGAGAAACAAGTGGCTTCCTCCTCTAATTCATTAATGTGCTGAATTATATTCATTTATTTTCTCATTCAGTCTTGAGTTCCTAAAATGAACCTGTGGTCACCATTTCTTTGCTGGATCCTTTGACTGAGAAAAGGCATGAGAGAGGGAGGGTGACTTGGATGATTAAAGTGAAGAGATGGCTGGAGGTCAGCAGTCTGGAAGGCAGATGCAAATGGAAAGATGAGGAATGGGCTGGGAGTGCAGGAGAGAAGGGAAGAGAGGACCAGGGACTGGCTTGATGGACTCAGCAGGTGGATGGAGGGGCATAGGAATGTGTGCTGGATGCATGGGAATGTTTTCTGTTTTCTGGATGGGAAGTGGACAGATGGTCAGGAATGTTTGCTGGATGGGAGAGACAGGTACATAGATGGGTATTAATGTGTGCTTGGGAGGGGCAGGTGCATAGATGGATATGGACGTGTGCTGGGTGGGACAGAAACGTGCATAGAGGGATACATCGATATATGCTCAACGGGCAGCATAGGCAGATAAATGGAATGGAGATGTTGTAGTTGGACAGTGTAGCTGTTGGGCAATTTGATGTAATTATAAATTCCAAAAATATATATATTGGATCGTGCTTGTAAACTGGTCTGCTAATCTGGGCATGATTAAGTTATGATTAGGGCGTTGACTGGGCCACATCAGTAGGGCATTGAGCCCCACCCCTTGGTGGGTGGGGAATAAAATATAAAAGGCAAGGCAAAGAGCAGGTCTGGTGTTGGAGTCTTGATGCTGGAGCCCGGGGAGGTGAGCTGATGGAGGAGCTTGGTCGTGAGGAAGGAGAGAAGCCCTGGGATAGAGACGAGCCGTTCGCCTGATAGTCTACAGCTGGCCTTGAGGAGAGACGCAAAGCCTAGAGAGCCTGATAGTCTACAGCTGACCTTGTGGAGGAAACAGAGGAGCTGAGCCCGGAGAGAAACGCAGCCCCGGGAAGAAAGGAACCCAAGAAGCCTGAACCCTGGCAAACGTCGGCAGCTGTCTTGCTCCGACATGTGGCAATGGACTTGGGTGAGAGAAGAAACTTACGCTTTATGGCCTGGTAACTGTGGACTTCCACCCCAAATAAATACCCTTTATGAAGACCAACCCATTTCTGGTATTTTGCATCAGCACCCCTTTGGCTGACTCATACAGACGGATACATTATAGTGTAGATCAACAGAGAGTAGATCTATAGACACGTTCATTACCCAGTCAATCAATGACTATTTATTGAGTGTCTGCTCAGAGTAGGTGCTACTCTAGGTGCTAGACGGAAAGCCGTGTACAAAACGAAGGCCCTGTCCTCATGGAGCCTATGAGAAGGACACAGAAAATGAACGTGATGAATCGGCACCACACATGCTATGCTTAACGTGCTAAGGGGAAGGGGAAGGCGGTTAGGGAGAGACGTGCCACGGAGGGGTGCAGTTCCAGCCAGGCCGTCCAGGGAAGCCCTCAGCGAGCAGGGAACAGTTGAGAAAACACCACAAAATGTGACTGATTGAGTCTATCTGTGGGGAAAGTGCCAAACAGAGTGTGAGCTGTGAGGAGGGGGTGCGCCTGGGCATCTGGGAGGCCAGTGCAGGTCCCAGGGGCAGGGCTTTGTGGGTCTTTTGTGGGGTTGACCATGAGGAAAACAAATGTTAGCCTACATATCCAGCACTGCAGTTCCGCCTGCTGTATTAAAAACAGAGTAAGGGAGCGGAGGCGGCGCAAGCGATTAGGCGCCTCCCTCCCACATCGGCGGTCCTGGGTTCGGGTCCCGGTGTGTCCTAAAAAAAGAAGACGAGCATGCAACAAACAGACACAGTAAATGCAAACAACGAGGGGTGCGGAGAAAGAAATAAGATGACTCTTTCTCAGCGGCAAAGCCCCAGGATGCGTTTATCAGTTGCAATGAATGAGCCACACTAATGAAGGATGTTTATGTGGGAGGGGGTGGGAGGTGTGGGGAGCAGGGCATATGGGAATCCCTATATTTTTTGTGTAACATTTGTGTAATCTAAGTATCTTTAAAAAATTAAAAAATATATTTAATAATAATAATAATAAAAACAGATTGAAGGGGGTAAAAGCGGAGAAGAGGCTGGTTTAGTAATAGTCCAGGTGAGTGATCAGGGTGGCTTGGTCAAAGGTGGTAGCAGTGAAGGTGGTAAAACCTGATCATTTTCTAGGTATTTGTGGAAGGTATTTGCTGAGATAGGATGTGGGGTGAGAGAAAAATAGAGGAATCTGCAGTGACGTGAGATCTTTTTGGTTTAACCAACTGAAAGAAGGGAGTCAGAGAAGACTGCACGGAGAGTACATTTGGGGGTAGGTCTGACATATTGTTAGAAATGTCTTCCAGATGCGTAGCTAGAAAATTTTGAAACTGGGCAGTTTTCAATCTGAATCTGAAGTTCAGGGAAGAGGCCTAGACCAGAGACATAAACTCAAGAGGCATCGGCACAAAGAACCTGTTTAAAGCCACGAGGCTGGGTGAAATCACAGAGGGAGTGGACTAAGGGCTGAGCCCTGGGGTGCCCGAGTATGAAAAGGTCAGGGAGATGAGACGCAGCCGGCAGAAGAGCCTGAGAACAGTGAGCAGAGAAGCAGAAGGAAGGCAAAGGGAGTGGAGTGGTGGTGGGTGGGTGAAGCGGGCAGAAGAGTAGAGCATGAGGGGGTAAATGAATGCAAGGTGGTGTGGCTGAGCCCGTGGATGGGTGATCTTGGGCTGGTACAAAAGAAAGAGGAGGTGAGCGGGTGAGTAGACAGACTGATGGCGGGATAGGCAAAGCAAGGATGGAAAGGAAAATGGGAGGAGGATGTGTAGATGCCTGGATCGCTGGGCAGATGGACGGCAGCTGTTTCATGGATGTGTGGGATGGACTGATTGGATGGATGGACTGGTGAATGTGTGAAAGGGGGGGAGGGAGGAAGGGTGGGTAGATAGATGAACTGATAGGTGGATATAATGGATAGCTGGAAGAAAGGATAGAGAAAGAAGGGGGCGATACATAAAAGAACAAGATGCTCAATTTGGAGGGGAGTGGATGGAAAGCATGAATAAATGATGGGAAGGAGGGATGGAGGGGTGGGAAATGGCTGTACAGTCAGATGATTCGATGGATGGTGGGGTGGGTGGATACACGGCTGAAAAAAGGAAAAAAAGAGAAAAGAAGGGTCGATGAGTCAACGTTTTAATGGGTGAACGATTGTGCAGGACTCCCAGGATGCCCACTTTGATTGGAGAAGATTCTTACTCGTTCCCGCACATTAGCGAGCCTATTTCTACCCTGTCCCGCAAGCCTACCCCACACCTGCCGGCCTGCAGACCTCTCAGGCTCCGTTACACGGACCACACAGCGCCAGATACACGCACCAAGCTCTCCATGCAGTTTAGCTCTCACCACTATCCCTCGGGAGGACAGGAGTCACACAGAAAGAAAGGAACTTTCTACAAAGATTCTCTTCACATATTGTCTGCAATGCACCTTCTTGGCCTTGTGAATTTTAAGATATGATTTTCCGTCGTCTCCTTTAAAATTCCTACCTGGTGATCTGGGATGTCTCTTTAGCATTTTAAATTGATATTATGCTGATATCGCAACTGAAACCTTAAATACAATGCCCAGTTTCAGATATTAAAAATAAAATTGGGAAAAAATAAACTTGAAAAGAAAAAACAAACAAACAAGTTTTGACCTACATAGTCCTCCCACGGACAAAAAACACAAAACAATTGTTTTTGTGACATTACAGTTATCTAAAATGCTCCTCACACCACAAGTATACTAGGACCAGGATTTGTCCTCCTTATTTACCATTTCAACTTCCTCTCGCAAAATCCCCTGGTCCTTTGAGACCAGGTATTTGGATGCGTGGACTTGTTTCTATTATTATGGCCTATCAAGAAGGAAACACTTCGTGTGCTAATTTCAGGATCTCGGGCTCAGAGGCCACTCCATCTCCTGCCTTCATAGTTGTTGCTACTTGTTGACTTGTTGTTACTACTATTATTACCATGAATGAGTGGGAGGGGGGGTGAATGAAGCCAGGGAATGAGAAAGATTAGAGAGCTGGGGGTGGGGGTTGGATAGATAAGTGCAGTAATGTGGAGGTTGTGTAGCAGTCTGATATTGCTTATGAATTCCAAAAATAGATATTGGTTTATGTTTATAAACTGGTTTGTTTCTCTGGGTATATTAGATTATATTGGATTGAGAGGTTTCACTTTTACTTGATTAAACAATGATTGAGGCTTTGATTTGGTCACATCAGTAAAAAAACCACACTGCAGAGAAGGGAGTTTGGAGTTTTGATCCCAGAGCCTGGGAAGTAAACACATAGAGAAGCAGATACGTGAGGAAGGAGAGAAGGCTCAATTGGACACAGCAGAGGCCCCAGGAAGAGAGATGAGCCATTCACCTGATAGTCTACAGCTGGCCTTGTGGAGAAAGCAGAGGTGCTGAGCCTGGAGAGAAATGAGCCCAGGAAGAGAGGAGCCCAGGAAGCCTGAACCCTTGCAGATGTCAGCAGCCATCTTGCTCCAACACGTGGCAACAGACTTTGGTGAGGGAAGTAACTTACGCTTTATGGCCTGGTAACTGTGGGCTTCTACCCCAGATAAATTCCCTCTATAAAAGCCAACAGAGTTCTGGTATTTTGCATCAGCGCCCCTTTGGCTGACTAATACAGATTGGTAGGTAAACAGTGGACAGAATGGAAGAAGAAAGAGAGACGGATGATGGCTGAGTGTAGATATGACTTCAGTTGGTGAATGGAAGGATGCCTATAAGGAGGGTTGGGAATGTGGAAGAAAAGAGGATGAACAGGTGAAGGCATGGGGGAAATGGATGGCTCGATAGTAGGAAGGGTGGAAGCCTGTGCACATCCATTGGCACGTAGACAAAGTGAGTGGGGATGTTTTCCTCGCAAACCTCTCCTATAGTCTTCCTCGTCTATATAAGTGGCAGCTTCATTTTTCCAACTGATTAGATGAAAACTGTTGGAGCAATCTTTGGGTCAACTCTGTTTTCCCCACCCTCTTTCCAATCCATCAGGAGAGTCTGTTGACCTTCCCTTCAAAACTTATTCATAAAGAGCCATTTTTTGAGCCCTCCGTTCCCACCGCCCTGGTCCAAGCCTTGATTAACGCAACGTGCTTCCGCTGGGTCGCCCAGCGACCCTCGCTTCCTTAAAGCCTATTTCCAGGAGTCCTTCTGAATGTAAGCCACATCATATTGCATCTTTAAAATTCTTCAGTGGTTTCCCATGTCACTCAAGGTAAAAGACACAACCCTTACCTTGGCCTACAAGACCCACATGGCCTGACCTCTCAGCTACCTCCCTGGTCCCATCCCATGACCTGACTTTTCCGCAGGACCTTTGCAATGCTTGCTCCCTCTTCCAGGAATATTCCTACCCCAGATACACTTACAGTTACTGCATGTATTAATTCAGCATTATGCTCAAATGTCACCTCCTCAGAGAGGCCCTCCTTGACTGCCTGTGGCAGTTTGAGATTGCTTATGAATCCCCAAAAGAGAAAGATTATGTTTGTAAACTAATCTATTCCTCTGGGTGTGATACCCTTTGCATTAAATCAGCGGAGATGCCTTTGATTAGATTACCTGTTAAGATTAGGCTTTTTGATTTGACCACATCAGCGGTGTGACTCAGGTTGAGTCACCACCCCCTTGGTGGGTCTGATATAAATGGAAACTCACTCAAGAATACAAGCAGAAGAGAGAACTTTGTCATTTTTGATCCTGCCATGTGACAGAAAGAAGGCTCAAACAGCTGGAGCCCAGGGAGTGATGGACCATTTGCCTGATAGCTTACAGCTGACCTTGGGAAGAGAGTCGAGACTGATACAGGTAGCCCAGAGGGGAAGGCTGAAATCTGGCAGAGATGGCCCACCTTCTTGCTTCAACACATGGCAGCTGACTTTGGTGAGAAAGTACCTCTTACGGTACCTTGAGTTGGACTTTCCACAGCCGTGGGACTGTAAGCCCTTACCCCAAATAAATACCCTTTGTAAGAGCCGAGAGATTTCTGGTACTTTGCATCGGCACCCCTTTGGTGGACTACTACGCTACCCTGTATGAAACAGCACCCCCATCTCCTTGGCCATGCTCTGTTTGTTCCTCGTAGCTGGTATCTCCACCAGACACGCATAACAAAGTCTTATTACTCTCTGACTTTCCCATCAGCATGTAAGCTCCTTGCAGATAGAGACTGTATGTTGATTGACATTTAGTAGACATTTGATAATGTTTAATTGCATGTGCAATAAATGGATGAGTAGTGGAACGATGCTGGGGAGTTTGGGTGAATCTAGGCAATTGACCAGGCAGTTTAATCAATGGGTACGATGTTGACACATGCATAGGAGAGGGACGATGAGAAAGCGGGCAGGCAGGTGAGGGATGATGGATGAGTAAATAGATGGAAGGTGGACTGATGGACAGAATGGGGGCAGAGAAGGCAGAGGAGAGAAGAAAAGAGGAGATTTTAAAAATGCATGATAGGTGTGTGGATAGAAGGGGAGAGGAATATATGGGGTGGGCAAATGGGCAGAAAAAAGAAAAAAGGGGAAAAGGAAAGGTGGGAAGGTGGGTGGATGGATGCATGGACTGATAGTGTTTGTCTGTGGGTAGAAGTGATGGAGTAAAGTAAAGAGATGGGGAGGAAACTGGGTACATGGTTGGAGCCGGAGACGGGAAAGGGGAAGTGGGAAGAATAGAGGGTGGATAAATATATTCTCAACCCCATGTGGATAAACTGATGGATGGGGTACCTGGGTAGGTGAAAGTGGGGAAGGAAGGCAGAAGGTAGGGAATATGAAATAGAGGAAAGGACAGTGGTTAGAGAGACATATAGCTGAGAAAAGGTTGGATGTTTGAATAAAATGGATTGAAGCATGGATTGGTGGATGGATGACTGGGTAAAATATAGATAGGGAAGGGGGTTGAGCAGAAGTGATGGAGGGAGGAATGGAGAAGGAAGGTGTATGTATGAAATAGTAATAATAATAATAAAAGAAATGACTATGGGTAAGGTAACGCTGATAGCATTACATGGGTTAATTCAGTTAATCCTCTCGACAACACTTTGAGGTGCACACATTTCCGTTTTCACAAGGGAAGAAACTGAAATATAGGTAGATGTAGTTACGTCATAAGGTCCCACAGTTAGCAAGTGGTGGGGCCAGGACTCAAATCCATGCTCTGAATCAGAGCCATCATGAACCACTGGGCACATGGGCTGTGTGAGATACAGAGTGGAAGAAATGGGTAGAAGGTGGCAGGGAGGAAAGAAGAATAGATGAATAGATGGTAGGTGGATGGTGGTATAGAAGAACCACTGGAGTGGACATAACTGGAAAAAGGGAAAATGGAAAGAAGTGAAGACGGGTAGATGGGAGGATGAAAGGCGAATGGGAATGTGGATGGATGTGTTGGGTATGAGTGAATGATTTGGTATGTTGATGGGTGGTATGTAGGGATGAACTGAAAAAGCAAAGGGGAAGGAGGGAAAGAAGGGAAAGCAAATGAATAGCTGGATGGTAATATAGCTGATGAGCAGTGGATGAGTAGGTGAATGGATGCATGAAATCCATGGTTGGATAGATGAAAGGCTGGATGGATGGCTGGACAGATGGCTGGACGGATGGACAGGTGGATGGATGGATGGATGGATGGAGGATGGGTGGATGGACAGGTAGATGTATGGGTGGATGGGTGGATGGATGAGGGATGATGTTTATATTCAGAAGGGAGAAAACAGTCAACTATGGATATACAAAACCCTATCACAGTCTCCTCATCTTTCTGGCATCCCGTCACTGCCTTCTCACAGCATCCTGGGCTCAGATGAAGCAGTTGCCGTGTTTTGGCACATCTGCTCCTCCTCTCCTGCCCAGCATCCCTGCCCCCGTTCAAGCCTCAGACTCTGCCACCTGGACCAACACAAGGGGCCCTAACTCCCCTCTGCCTCTAGGCTTCCCTTGCTCCCTTCCTCTGCACTCGCTGCTGAGTTTATAGCTCTGGTCACATCTTTCCCTTCTGTGACCTCCTTGTGATGAAATCCAAACCCCTCACCATGGTTTACCAAATCCTTCACTACACAGCTCCCATCAGCCTTTCCAGGACCCTCTTCTACTGCTCCCACAAAGGACAGAGAGCCTTGTGGTTCCCCCCACACTGCCCCACCTTCTTCGCTTAGAATATGCTATTTTCTTCATCTGGAACACCCATCCCCTCACCCACCCTTCAAGGCCCAGTGAAATGCTGCCTCCTCCGGGAAGCCTCCCGCACCTGCCCCCAACCTCTCCCAAACCTGGAGTTAAGCATTCCTTTTCTGAAATTCTATGGCGGTTCTCTCATCTGGCTGTGTGTCCTCTGCCCAGCCACCCCTCTGACCAGCATTCTTGGAGCCATTTCATTTTGATTTGTTTTATGAACAGATAAGAGAACAGGGGCTCAGTAAGGCACAGCAGCTTGTCAAGAGCTTGCTGCTCTTGAGAGACCAAGCTGGAGTTTTAGCCAAGGCCCCTGACCCCATGTCTGTCTGGTGCCCTTGGAAGTGCCCACAACTGGCTGCAGTGGTGCAGGACAGAGGTGGCCTGGAGGCGGGCAGCTGGGTGGCAGGTGGCGAGTTCTCAGGCCAGCTCTCTCTTGCCCTCTCCTTGGTGCTGGTCCCCTAGGTAAGCCCCAAAGCCTTTCACCCTCACTGCACCCCAGGAAGGGCATGGAGGGACAGCTCGGGGTGGGGGCCCAGTGGCTCCTCTGTGCTCCTTGGATGCACCAAACTCGTGCCCACTCACACGACCCGACACAAATGTGAACCTTTCGGGAATCTGACCTACCTACAAGCCTGCCACTGCCAGATGGACCTGCCCCGTGCCAGCCGGCCTGCCTCGGCCTGAGCCAAGGGGGGAGGGGCGGGCAGCCAGACCCACGTCCGCAGGCCGCTGGCAGGGCAGGGCAGGAGGCCCCAGGGGCGGCAGCCACAGCTTTGGCTGCCCCATCAACAGTGCCCTCGCCCAGCACTGGCCGGGTGGGGCCCAAGGTGCATGCTGGCCTGGGGCCTTTGCCCCCGTTCCCAGAGACCCCTCCTTTTGCAGCCCCCCGAGCGCACACATGCCCGAGGGAGCTCGGGGCTGGGCACACTGACCTGAAGATGAAGATGGGATGAGGGTGATGGAAGCCAGGTGGCCTGGGCATGCGATGCTGGGGCATGTGATGCTGGGGTGGGGGCGGGGCCAGGAGCAAAGGTGCATGAGAGGCGGAGCCTGCTGGTGAGCTGCCTTCTACCCAGGCTGGCCCTAGACCCTCCTCTCCCTGTAGCCCTGCTCTTCCCACCCGTGGCCCCCACCTCCCCAGGCAACTGCAATCAACGAAATGCATCTGGCCTTGGACACTCAAATCTGGGCTCGGGGGGAAAGTGATGATCTGGTTAAACGTGAGCTGAGCCCTTCCAGGGAGGGGGGCGGGGCCCAGAGCAGGGCTCTTCGGACTCCCCCATTTACCCAGGGTCACCATGCCTCACTGCGACTCTAGCACAAACTGGCTCCTGCAGTCTGGGGCATCTCTCTGCACTTTGCCCTCAGGGGATGGGGTCAAGTCTGTGTGACCCCTTGCCCTGCTCCCAGCCAGGCCCTCTCAGGGGCTGTCCCTGCTCAGGGTGCAGGGGACAGGGTGACCCTGCTTGCCCCCAGGCTCTCCTGGCCACGCGGGATGGACCACCTAGAAGCCATATGTGAGAGAAAGGCAGGGGACACTGCTTCAGAGACCCACGCCTGGCTTGGCCTCCCCTAAATGACCAGCTGGTTGGACCCAATGAGGGACTTGGACCAGAGAGGGTCTCCGGCAGTCCCTGATTTCACCCTCCTTCCTTTGTAGAGGGGGAGGATTGCAGGCCCCTTCCCCCACTGTCCCTTGACGTCCCCCCCCCCGGCCACCACCACCCCCGCTGGCTCCCAGGCGGCTGCGTCCATGTCTAATGCTCATGTCCTCCAGCCCCGAGTCTCTGCCTCATGCCCCTGTCAGGGAGGGGCGGCCCTGCTGCACCCACGGCCGATGGCGCTGTCCCTCCCCATCCTTAAGCCCTCGGCCCCTCCCAGCCCCGCTGCAGCCCTGGGCTCCGCCGAGCAGCGCCGCCCGCCTGCCCACCTTGAGGGAGTAGGCCAGGGCAATGAAGCCCAGGCAGCAGAAGTTGAGGTAGACGAAGTTGAAGATGGACCACAGGTAGTAGTCGTTCACCTCGGTGGTGTCCGGGTGGATCTCCACGACCGTCGTGGGGTTCGTCATCGTCTTCTTCTCGGCCAAGTGCTTGCAGGCCTGGGGGGCGCCCGCCGCCCGCCCGCTGTCCGCCTTGCTGCTCTTGGACTCCACGGGGAGCAGGGTGGGTGCCATGGGCGGCGAGGCCGAGGGCCCCAGGGTGGGGGCAGCAGGAGCCTGCAAGGCGGGTGGTTTGGACACGCAGGCGAAGCAGCCCTGGGGCGACCCGGCCGGGAGCCTGGGGATCCAGAAGGCCCCGTCCAGGGGGACTCGGGCTTCCTGGGCGCCGTCCGTGGTGCTGGCGGGGGCTCCCAGCGGGGCTGGGCCGGGGCTGGGGCCCTGGGCCTGGAGGGAAGGCGAGAGGAAGAACGGGGTGGGCCCTGCCCGCCAGACCGCACCCACCTCTGCACCCTGCGGCATCCGCGCTCCAGCCCCATGGGCCGCCAGGAGGTGGAAATCCCCGGCCAGTGCCACCTGCCTCCCCCCGCCACCGCTGCGCCCGCGCCTGCCACTGCTGGCGCCGGAGCCGTTTGCAGCAGGCTTGGCAGAAACGCTGGGGGCTTTTCACCACTTTGCCATCTGCACAGCAGCACTCACCCGCGGACCCCACGGCAGCGCCCCCACGTGCACACACCCAGCACGCGCTGTCCGGCCCCCCGGTGCCGGAGGCAGAGCACCCAGCACCCCTGAGGCTGGAGCCCCGCGCGCCCCAGCACCTGCCCGCGGACACGCTGACACGCTCGGACGCTCGCATACAAACACCAGCGCCAGCCGTGACCCCGCACACCCCGCGCGCGCGGAGACACCGTCCGAGGAGCCGCTCCCGCGGTGACACGCAGCATGGGCACCCACAGCTACAGCGGCTAGGACCATCGCCGGGGGTGAGCGCCGCGGAGGGGCCCCGTGTGCGCGCCCTGCGCGGACCCCGGAGCCGCTGCCCCCGAGCCCCGAACGGCTACAGGGTGACACCGGGCGAAACGCGCACTTCCCCCCGCGGCGCGCAGCGCGGTGTCCCCGGGGGTCTGCGGCGGGGACCGGCTGGGAGACGCGCCCTCACCGACTGCGCCTCGGCGCGCGCGTCCGTCCGGCCGCTCCGGGTCGCTGCGGCGCCGGCTTGGGGAGGGGCGGGGGGCGCGGGGCTCGGCGGGGGCTCGGGCGCCGCCGCCTCCCTCCGTCCCTCTCCGTACGCAGCAGGCCGGGCCGCGCGGCTGCACCGGGAGCCTGACTCACCGGCCGCGGGCGCAGCTTCATCCCCGCCTCCTCCGCCGGCCGCGCCGGGAGGGTGGGGGCCGCGGTGCCCCGGCGGGAAGGCGGCCCCTCGGGAGGCCCCGGGCCCAAAGGACGGCCGCCCGCCCCGCCTGCCGAGCCCCCGGCCCCGTCGGAGCGCCTCCTGCCCCTCCCGGCTGCCCGCTCCAAGGACTGGTCACTTTCCGAGCCCTCTAAGGGCCGCTGCCCCTCTGTGCCCCCGGAACCGCATCATCCCCGCTCCTCCAGACCCCTGCGCCCCTCGGAGTCCTCGGCCGACTCTGTTCATCACCCCTCTCTGGTCAAGACCCGGGCCTGGGGTCTCAGCCTCGCCAGGCTCCCCCCAGCACCCCACTCCCCCAGAGCAGGGTGCCCCGAGCCCAGCCCCTCACCAGCGTGCCCCCGCCCACCCCCACCTGGGCCCCTTGTGTGTCTGTGGTCCTCAGGAGTCACTTCTCCTAGCCGAGACCCCCGGCAGCCTCCATCCACCACTACGCTCACCTCCCACGTTGCCGAACCATGTGTGTGCCCCTCGAACCCTCCTCGGAATCCCCGACCCCACCATCCAGGTGCCCTCTCCCAGCCAGCACCTCTGCATCCGTCTCCCGGCCCCTCTCTGAGCCCCAGCTGGGCTGAGAGTGGCACCCCCAGTCCCACAACCTCATCCTCTTTGAACCTTGGTTCTGCTCAGAGGCTCTGAACCCCTTCTTCCAAAAAGCCCCTTTTCATCTGAACCCTGTCCTCTTATCTTCCCTTCCTCCTCTCTCAGAGCCCAGATCATTCCGGGGACCCCTTCCTTTCTCTGAGTCCCGTCCCATTCGTGCCTGAGCCTGGGGTCACCCCTCAACTCCCCCAATCTCTGTGCACTCTGAACCCTGAGCCCTTCTCTGAATCCTTAGCCTCAGGACAAGCTCCGCCCCCTGCCCAAGCCCCTCCCCTCCCCAGCCCAGCCCAGGCCCCCACCTCCACCGGCAGACCTTTGGCACAGCCTCACCCTCCCTCTACCAGGAACCGGGAGCACGGAGCCCATGTGAAAGAATGTGGATAACGCCCTCCACAACGGGAGGATTTCCCAGCACACCAGAGAGCCCCTCCTTGGACGCCCCACTACACGCTGCTCCACAGCACCAAGGGCTGTCAGGCCAGGTGGGCGGGCAGCCGGGCCTGCCCAGGGGCATCAGTTCTCCGCCCCGGCCTCGCACCTCCCCTTCCCGAAGGCCCTGTGTCCTGGTCCCAGCTGGTCAGCAGCTGGTCCGCGCCACGCCTCCCCTGGCCCAGCCCTGCCTCCCCCGCACCTGCCGCAGACGCTGCTTGAGGCGGCTACAGAGGCCTGGGCTGCTCACGGGCAGCCGGGAGAGGGGGGCCGGCCTGGAGCCCCCAAGCCAGGCGCTGGGACGGGCTCTGCAGGCAAGCCCGTCGTGGCACCCCTACAAGGGGGTGGCCGACGAGCACCCCCCACTCTAGAGCAGACCTAGTCCACCCAGCCAGAAAAGCATGGAGGCCAGACCTGAACCCCAAGCAGACCCCAGGGCTGTGGTCCAGCTCTGGGCAGCCCTGGGGCAGCCTCGATCCCTGGGCAGGGCCGGGGCCCCGGACAGCAGGCACAGGGTGCGATTCTGCTCGCGCAGGGAGGTGGGTGGACGGCGCTGCAGTGGCCGGGCCCAGGGCGGGCATCGGTGTGGGAGATGAGCCTGGATGGGGCAGCTGGCAGGCCGGGCAAAGGGCCGCCTCCGTCCCCGCCCGCTGCCCTCTGGCGTCTGCTGACACATCTCCCAGAAACCCTGCCAGGCCTGGCTCAGGTTTCAGTCGCAGCGAGCACGGAGTACTGGGAACACGCTTGGGAGCCGCCTCTCAAATCTGCGCAGACACGTCTGTAGAAGGGGTCCCTAGGGCTTAGCTTTGGGGTGCAGCCTCCTGAGCCCCTAAGTCCAGGGGGCCAGTGACAGCTGAGGCAGCTGCAGGAGAGCCCCACGTGCCCGCTGGCCCTGTCCCTACACCTGCAGGGGTGGCCTCTGAACAAGGACCCCCTCCACGGCTACCCACCCCCCCAGACTGCTACTCATCTGTGAAGACCCCACCCCGGCTCCACCGCCCCTGGGCAGATGCTCCCCACCCCTCCCAACAGAGACCAGACCACCCCTGGCATCGGCCTTGGTGACTCAGTGACCACTGCCCAGGAAACCCACAGCCAGGGGTGGGCCTACTGCAGTGCCTGGCTTGGCTAGCATGCCCCTTCCCGTTAACAGGCTCCAAGCTGGGGTGTGGGGAGGATCAGACACCCACCGGGCTCCTCCGGGGCAGCAACATCCTCCAGAAGAGCACAGGGCACAGGCCGTCTGGCCCCCCAAAAGGCGCCTCGGGACCCGCCCTGCAGCCTGATGGCCAGGCCACGCCCTGCGGGTCACTCCCCAGGCTCCAGCGCCCACCAGCTGCATCTGCCATGGCCATCACAGCGAGCAAGAGCCTCTGGGGTCCCAAGGGCGGGTGCGGGGCGCTAGAGCCACGGGCCAGGTGCCCTTCCCCAAGCCTGGGCTGAGCCAGCTCTCCCTGATGACAGAGCCCGTCCCAATATAGAGCCACCTCCCCACCGCGCACAAAGCACGCCAACATGCAGAGAGGCCCGAACAGCTGTATTTTCCATTCGACTCCCGGCTCACAGCCACCCCGGGGAGGTCAACAGAGGTCAGCCACAGAGGAAGGCAGCGCCGAGCCTTCCCACCGCCCCCCATCCTGAGTGGGGTCCAGCCGGGTGGGGGCGCCGGTGGCCCGCAGGCTGGTCTTGCCCCTCCCCCTTCCGCCCACGCCCCCTGCAGCCCCTTCCTGCTTGTTCTCAGGCCTCAACTAGCCCTTCCTCGACCGGGCCCAGGACAAACGGTCAGACGAGGCAGCAGAGCCCAGCTCCGAGCTCCAAGCCCAGGCCGGGGGGCCCTTGGGCAGGGCGGGTTTCCGTGAAGGGGACAGGGCAGGGGGCTCCCCAACGCCACCAACTGATCGCCGAGTCACTGCCAAGTCCGCCTGGTCTTCCAGGTTAGTGAAACGGATCCGCGCCCTGGCCCAGACCAGCAGCCTGGCTGCTCCCTCTGGGCCCCCGCCCCTCCAAGGGACAGACAGACTGGCAGATAGACAGACAGGCAGCATTTCTGAAACCAGGGAGGGGGAAGCACAGGGCAGTGGCGAGCCTGGCTTGGGCTGCTGGGCCTCCAACGGGCCCCAGGGCAGGGGGCGTGAGAGTGTGGGGTGCTGGGGGGCCAGCCAGCACCCTCCCGCGGGCTCTGCGGCTCCATGCCGGCAGGTGGAGGGGCCGCACTAGAGCTTGGCGGCCTTGGCGAAGCCCACCCTGTTGAGGTCGCGGTCGAACACGGTGTAGAACCGGCCGATGAAGATGTCGCCCATAATCCAGAGGGGCCCGCTGGGCGGAGGGATGTCCATGCCCATGAAGCCGCTCAGGCAGATGGTCTGGCCGCCCTGTGACACCTGCAGTGGTCGAGGCGGTCAGTGCCCCCAGCCCCCCAGCCCCTGGCCCAGGGTGTCCCCCCCACTCACCTTGAGGGTGTAGTCCTCCCCAGAGAGCCGGTAGCCCCTGTTTCCCAGCGTCAGCGTGACTGGAGGCAGGCCAGCCACCTTCTCACAGGGGATCATGTACTGGGGGAGGAACGAGGCAGTGAGACAGGGCCGGGGGCCGGACGCCAGGGGTGGGGAGCTGCCCGCCCCCGCCCGCCCAGCACTCACCTCGCCCTGGATCAGCGGCACGGCCCCAATGGCCTTCTGCAGCTCGCGGACCTCGGCCACCGGGCCCACCATGAGGGAGGTGCCGGTGTCCACGATGGCCTCGCAGCCCCCTTTGCACAAGGTCAGCCCGTCGCCCACCTCCAGCCTGTGGGGAGTTGAGAGGGCACCAGTGCCCTGCCTGGCCGTGGACCCTGTCCAGCCCTCCTTCTCTTTCTCCCTTTCTCAGCTCATGTGTGCCATTCCCGGCAGTTGGCGGAACCGGGAGTGAGAGTGAGAAAAGAACGGGGGTGCTGCCGGGGTGACAATAGGCCCCTGAGCCCCAAACCTGGAGCCAGGAGCTCAGCGGGGCCGCGCACGTGCCAGCGAGAGGCAGGACGGGCCAGTCGCATACCTACCTCCCCACCTCCCCTGCTGGACCCTGCCAGGCGGTGGGTCTGCAGAAGGTGGCTGGCGGGGGAGCCGCGGCCTCCAGGGCTGCTTGAGAGGTGCCCCCCGACCTGGCTCCCGCACTCACCTGTCCATGCGGACCTGCCAGTAAGCCTTGCGAGTGATGTTGACGAACTCCACAGAACCCGTGTAGTGCTTGGGGTCCATGCCACCCAGCACCAGCTCACCCCCTGGCTGCGCGGCCGGGTCCCTGAGAGGAAAAGGATGGGGGAGTCGGCCACCTGGGCATCTAGCCTGGGACAGGCACAGGGCCAGGCCTGTGGGTCAGAAGCCAGGATGGGCGGGGCAGTCGTGGAGGACTTCCTGGAGGAGGCTTCCTGGAACAAAACCTCCCTCTTCCCCAAAGCAAGGCTCTGATCCCCACACTGCATGGGCCGCTGGGTGCCTGCTGGGCCCCTCCCAACAAGGGCTCCTGTCTGCTTGGGAGCTGAGGTGCCAGCGGAAAATGGCCAGAGCCAGGCTGCTGGGCAGAGCAGGGCGTGAATGCCTGGAGCCCAAGAAGGGGAGGTTCTGTCTGCCAAGTAAAAACCCATGGAAGGCTTCCAGAAGGTGACAGCGCAATCCTGAGCTGAGCTGCTTGTTCCTGCCTGGGGCCTTTGCACGTGCTGTAGTAGACTCGGCGAGGCTGTGGCGCACCCCCGCAGCGGTAACAGCCCTGTTCCAATGGGAGGCTGAGTCACCCCTGAGGGCAGGGCCCGCCTTCTACACCAAGGTCCCTGGCACCCAGCGAGCATTCACACCGCACGCCTCCTCACACGACTCCACTGTGACAGCCTGCACGCCGCGCTAGCCAGGGCCCACGCGAAATGAACATGACACGATTCCCTTTCTGCGTCCTGCAGCCGTGACGCCGGCAGGTGTTTTAGACCACGAGCGGGTACCAGCTCCAACGCACAGCCCGTCCCGCCGGGCCCGTCAGAGACACGCCTCCTGGCCTGCACGGTGCAGCCCCAGCGGAGCACGCCGCCTCCCGCCTGGCCCAGCACTCAGACCCCGTCCCCGCGGCCTCTGTCCCTCCTCCCGCATCACCTGAGTCCCACGTGTGCAAACCTGCTCACCACCTCCGTGCCCCTCCCAAGCTCTGCCTCACAAGCCCTGCTCTTCACCCGCCCAGGCCATCTGCCCCTCACTGCTGCCGGGGACCCCAGCGCCTGCCGAGACCCACACCTCTGCGCTGCCCCTGGCCTAGACCTCGCCTGCCTTCCTTTCGGCCTGTGGGCTGCCGCAGAAACAGCCCACCTCCCTCCCCTGTGCCGCCAGCCCTCTGGGGTGGGTGCTAAGCATTTCCTGACCAGGGCAGTAGGGGGTGGGCATGGGCATCACAGCAAAAGGTGGGGGCAGGGGGAGCAGGAGGGGAGGGGTCGAGCTCAAGCCTGGCTGGGGGCACCCAGGGTGGAGTGGGGGAATGAGCCCTCAAGTCAGGGGAAGAGGAGAGCCCCCCAAAGGCCACCCAGAGCTGACCTGGGAGGTCTCCAGGTCATGGAACCCCAGGCTGCCCAAGCTGCCCCCCATCCACAGCGACAGCCACTGGTGTCATTCTTGGGGGCTACAGAGCCCCCACCCAGGAAAAAAGCCAGAGCTAGAAAAGGGGTGTTCCCATCCATCCCAAGGTCACCTCTGACCTCCAGCAGTCCTGGGGTGGACCCCCTCTCCCTGGCACCCCTTCTGGAGAGCCTGCCACGTGGTGACCAGGCCTGCTCGGGGACCCCAGGCCCGAGGAGTGCCTCTCTACCGAAGCCCCCACCTCCGAGAGTGGGCTTGGGCCACCTACCGCGCCCGTCAGCTGAAGTGCTGTGACCTTGGACCCAGCTCTGGTTCCCACTGGGGGGAGGTGCTGGCCAGGACCCCGGGGCCCTCGGCCTGGCTGGGAGACTCCGGGCAGCACCTGACCCGCTCTGGGGCCCTGTTCCCGTATGAGAAGGGCAGCCAAGGCCCACCTCCAGGGATGCCCTGAGATCAGAGGTCAGGAGCTGGGCAAAGCGCCCTGGAGGCCAGGCGAGGCAGGGGGTGGTGGCATCGCTGCTGGCCGGGAGGCTCCACAGGTGGCCTTTCAGCAACACCTGGGAGAGAGCGGGGGGTGAGGTGGGTGGGAAGCGCCCACCTGTTCAGGTAGAAGGAGAACACGTTTTTGTCCACCAGCTTCTGCCACATGAGGTTGTCGAAGAAGGGCAGGACGCCGCCAACAGAGATGCTGGGGTAGGCCATGCCCAGGATCCCGTCGAACTTGGCCATGAGAAAGGTGATGCCCGGCTGCTTGATGGCCTCCCCGAAGATCTGCTTCTCCACCCTGACGCCTGCTGGAGCCAAGAGGCCTGAGCTGCAGGGCACCTGGGGGCCACGGAGGAGGGGGTCAGCGCCATGCCGGGCCGGCACCCGGGCCCCAGGCTCGTGGTCTCTCCCGGCCCTCTGCAGCCACGCCTGCAGAGTGCACCTCGGCCGCCGCCCCCGGCCCCCATGCATGGGGGCAGCAAGTTGGGCAGAAAGGAGGCCCAGGGCGCTGAGCTGCTCAGTGGTCCCCAAAATTCACGTCCACCAGAACCTACAGAGGCTCAGAACTAAGGTCTCTGCCAAAGCTCTCACGTTAAGGTGAGGTCACGCTGGAGGTGGGTGGGCTCTAAACCCAACAGGCCTGGGGTCCTCGTGAGAGAGCATTTTTGACTCAGAAAAGCTGACGTGGGGGCCTGGGTGACACGAGTACAGGTCAGTAGCCTCCCTCGGGGCCCTGGAGGCAAGAGAACCAACTCCTGTGGCTTTCACACCCCTCCCTCGTGGTGACTTGTGACGACCCAGAGAACAGAGGATTTGACATCCGCTGCAGTGCATGCAGCCACCAGAGCAGGGGACGGGCTGCAGTGGGCTTCCAGAACCTCCCATCTTAACCAGAGGTGGAAAGTGGGGCACGGAGAGCAAGTCTCCTGCCCTCCCACCCCCCCACCCCCCACGGGCTGACTCACCCTGCCCGGGACTTGGAAGATAAAAGGCCCAGCAGGCTCAAGGCCGTGTCCAGCAGGCTCAAGGCCAAGCTGCCCCTTGCCCCACCTTCTCCTGCCCCCTCCCCAGCTCTGCAGGCTGAGGCTACAAATAAGGAGATAAGGAGGCGAGGGCAAGGCAGGATGTGGGAAAGAAACGGTTTGACACCCTGGAGGAGGAAAGCAGGTCTGACAAGATCCTGTTTCAGGCACAGCAGGGCCCAGAGGGAAAAGGACCACCAGGAGGACCCCGGGGGAAGCTGGCAGGCGGACGGCAGGGGCAGGGCAGGGGCCCCACAGGAAACCGAGGCAGTGCCCCTTTGGAGACAGTCCCTGTCGGTCCCCGTGCCTGCACAGGCTGCCTCTCTGACAAGGACCCCCAGGCCCCACCTGGCCGCCGTTGGAAGATTTGCGGCTGCAGAAGGTTCCTGCATCTGCGGTCCCTGGCTGTGCCCTGGCCACGCTCCAGGGCTGGGTGGGGGCGGGAGGGCACCTTCTGCTCTGCCTGGTGCAGGCGCCTGCTGCGGCCTGGCCCACCCCCCACCAAGAGCTCAGAGGCTCTCCTCAGGGAGGGGGGATCCCCCACTGAGCGTGGCCAGCACGGGCCCCGGAGACTCCCGCCCCTGGCAGGGTCCTGACAATCACCCTCGCTCTCCTCTCCCGCTGCACAAGGCACCCCTTGCCCCGAGCCTCCCCAGCCCCACTGCTGTCACTGACCGGCCCGGCCGCCCAGAAATGAGGGCCCCCGTCTCGTCAGCGGCTCCTGCCATCACCCACCTGCTCCCCATTTCCTTCATGGCGTTTCCTGCTCATCCCAGGCCTCTGCTCTGGTCCCCGCCCCCCACATCCAGACCAGGGGTGGGGGACCACAGCCAGCCCTCTCTGGAGCGGAAGACCCCGCAGAGAGACCCCCGAGCCCCGGCAGGCAGCACTCACCGACACCGTGTCCTGGCTCAGGTACCCCGAGAGGCTGCCGGAGCCGTAGTGGATGTCGAAGGCAGAGCCGTTCTTCACGTAGGTGCTGGAGCGGTCACTGTTGTACTTGCGGTGGAACCCTGCGTCCCCAGAAGGCCATCAGCCCCGCCCCAGCCCGCCCCAGCCCGCCCCATCCTCGGCCGCCATGTTCAAGCAGAGCGCCCTGGGGCCGGGCGGGGTGCAGGGGGTCGAGGTGGCCACGAGGCGGTTTCCAGCTCCAGTGGGCACGTGTGTGCACAGGGGGCGGCGGGCAGCGCGTCCCCACCCGGGGCCTGGCTCTCCTCGGCCTTCCTCCTCGCTGGACACGGCTGAGTCCACGGGGAGGTGTGGGCAGGGGCAGAGCCTGGGGCCGACCCCCCGAAGCAGATGGGCACCTCAAAGGGCACCAGGGCCCCCCATCTTGCCACGGGTGAGCCCCACAGACATCGTGACTCACAGCAGGCGAAGTCCAGCAGCCGGCAGTGGATGGAGGGAACCCAGAGGTTGGAGGAGCCCGTGTCGAAGACGACCCTGAAGCACTGGGCGGGCGTTCCGATGCCGATCTCCCCGTAGTACTGTGCCTGGTGGGGCGCACGGTCCCGTCAGGGTGCCAGGGGGGAGTCCGCCCCCAGGCCCTCTGCACAGCCGAACGCTCCTGTCTGGTGGGCCCACGAGGCAGGGGGCGCCCACATCCCCTTAGGGCTGAGCTCAGCGGCCAAGTCAGCAGGGGGGCTTGGTGGGGGTCGGGAGGGCACCTTGGCACTGCCCAGTGCAGGGGCCTGCTGCAGCCTGGCCCACCCCTCACCAAGAGCTCAGAGGACACCACAGGCGTCCAGCCTGGGGCACATGGTGGATGCCCACAGCCTGCTCGGAGTTGCTCGCCAGCCAAGCAGTTCTGCTTCAACTGTCCTGGGCCTCAGTTTCCCCATGTGCACCAAGTGAGAACAGGGCTGCCCGGGGAGGCGTGGGGTGCTGGCCCGGGACAGGGTGGGGCCTCTGAAGGGCAGCCCCTCCCGGGCCCTCTCCTGGTCACAGTGGAGGGTCCTGTGGCAGGGGTGAGCTTGCCCTGCCGGCCACCGGTCAGCGCAGGATTCTGGCTGTGACCCCTCGGGGCGCCTCAGGCTGCCCGGCTACAAGGAGCAGCGGCAACTGCTGACTTGTGACCCACAGAGGCGTCCAGGCCGGGGGTGGGGGCAGATGACTCAGCAGCCCTCCCTGACCTGGCGAGCGGGCATTTGGGGTTCGGAATATGCATCGGGCAGGCCTGCCACCCCCACCCACGTCTCCCCGCAGCCGGGTCACATGCGAGGCACAAGCTTCCTGTCCCAACCAGGACTGGGGCCAAGGTGACCACAGGACATGGCAGCCAGCCCATCGCTGGGGACCAGAGGCTGGGTGGTGAGCGGACTTTCCGAGACTGGGGGGCCGGGGCGCAGAAAGGAAGGTGCCTGGGCCTTGTCCCCACGGAGCTGTGACCACACTGGTCCCTCTCGGGCGCAGGAGGGGCTGCTGACCAACGAAGGCTAGTGCAGGAGCTGGGCCGCAGGCTCACCTGAGCCTTCCCGGAGGACAGGCAGGGCCCAGGGACTTCAAGCTCAAGGGCCACCCCAGAGCCTGGGTGGGGGGCAGCTGTGGCGCAGGCTGGGGGTCCGAGGCAGGCGTGGTGTGACTCCAGCTCCCCCATGCCTCGCCAGCTGCCCTCGGCCAGGCCCCTCGACTGCCAACGGCGACGCTGCACCTACTCCCTACGGGAGGGCTTTGAGGCCGGGACACTTGGGGTACAGTGGAGGTGGGGTGCTCAGAGCAGGTGAGGATGTGGCCGAGGCCGTGAGCGCGCTAAGCCACAGGTTACGGAGAACGAGCGAGTGGGAGCATTTCACCACACGACACCCTGGCGGGCGGATGCTCTGCAGAGCCAGCTCCTGCCTGAAGCAGCGGGTGCCCCCAGCCCCCCACCACGCCCCTCGACACTCACATCCATGTAGTTCCTGAGCATCTCTGGGATGGGCCCCCCGGCCACGGCAGGGGCCCCCTGGCTGTACTTTGAAAGGGGGCCCTTGGCGAGCAGATCTTCCACTGGGCCCGCCACCTCGGTCATGCTCCGGCGGACAGACGTGAACTTGTGCAGCGGGATTCTGTGAGGACGGGGCCAGGGCTCCTCAGAGCGCACCCAGCGAAGGGCAGGGGCTGGCGCTCCAGGGCCGACAGACACAAGCCCCCAGTCTCCCACCCTCAGCCGCCTCGACAGCCCCCCACGTGGGTGCTCCCCGCTCCAGCATTTCAGTCTCAGCTTTGCCCAGACACCTGCCAGACGACACACAAGCACCACCCGCCCAGCTGCTCAGGCCAAATCCGGAGCCCCCCGCTCAGCCTACCCTCTCACCCACAGGGCTCCCCCCTACCTCCCGTCCCCACCCAGCCATGGCAGCCATCCCAGAGGCCCCGAGGCCCGTCCCCGGGCTCCTGCCCCCACCCCTGGCCCCACTCTGACCTCTGGCTACATCTGTCACCCCCCCAGACCCCCGCCGAGACCCCAGCTCCAAGCAGCACTGGCAGCTCCCGTCTGCCTAAACTACCCTGGGCCCTGACCTCCCCAGGTCAGACGCTCCTGCACCGCCACCACCAGCCCCTCTCACATCCCGTTTCTCCCCAGCACCCACGCCTGAGGCTGCGCCGAGTTCCATCCCTTATCACCCAGCTGCCCCTCTCCCCTGAGGACCCAAGCTGCATCTGGAGGCAGAGCAGCTTAAACCCCTTCCCCACTCCTCCATAGGAGCCCCCGCCTCCCAGCCAGCACACCCGCTGCTCTGGGGAGGCCTCAGCGGCCAGTGGGCAGGGGGGTCCGGGCAGGGGGGTCCAGGGTCTAGGAACGCTCGGGGGCCTTGACGACAGTTTTCCAGCCCAGGAATTGGGGAGTTCAAGGTCGACTGGCTGTGGCTGGCATGCCAAGGGTGTGTTCCGGAAAATGGAATCTTGCCCAAGAGGTGGCAGGCTGGGAAGAGCCTGGGGGTGGGACACACCCTCCAGCATCAAGGAAACCCTGGGGAACCCATCCCTAAAAAGCCCAAGACTCCCTTTCTAGCTGCCTTCTCCTCCTTCCTGCAGGGTGGGGGCCATGGGCAGTGCAGCCACCCCCACACCGGCTGGGACCTGCTCTGCAGTGAGGCCCACACGGTACAGCCCTTAGGCTCCATCTCCCAGGCCCGGCTCCCCAGCTCCCGCCCTGTGACCTCACTCACCTGCCCACGGAGGGTGGAGGGTGCAGGGAGGCTGAGGCCCGGGGAAAGGCTGGGGGCAAGGTGGGGCCGGCCCACCACAGCCCTCCCCCACCCCAGGTGAGCAAGCTGTCTTGCAGGAGTGGGGAGTTTTATTTGAGGGGACTGGCCCTCCACCCAGCCCTCCTCCGCCTGGCTGGCACAGCACGGAAGCCCCTTCTCTCTCTGGCACAAATCAATCTCCCAGGATCCCAAAGGGTCCCCTCAACTAGGGCCTGCCGTGCAAACAGACCACGATGATGCAGTTGAAGCACCAAAGCGGGGCCCGAGAGGGGAAATGGCTGGCCCGGTCCTGAGCGCCGACACCCCAAACCCCCCTGTCCTGAAGGGGCCATACCTCTCCCCGGCTCCCTGCCCTCAGGACCTGGTCCCTGGGGGAGGCGGGAGTCGTCCCCAAGGCGCTCTCCTGGCGGCGGGGGTAGCTCTGCCAGGGCCGCTCTGGCGAGGGCCTCGGGCTCACCCTGCGCCCCCGGAGCAGCTCTCCCGCCCCGCACCAGGGTGCGCCCTGCAGAAGGGCGTGCAGGGGCGCGGGGACCCCCGCGCCGCCCCTCCGGCCCCGGGGCCTCACCTGATGAGCGCGGCGGCGGGCGCGGCCAGGAGGCCGAGGACGAGCAGCAGGAGGCTGGGGGGCTGCATGGCGAAGGCGGGCGCACTGCGGCCGGGGCCCCGGGGCTCGCGCGCTTATAGCCGGGATGACGGCGCAGACTGGCCGGGTCAGCTGACCCGCTTGTTTGCACCCGGGCGCGTCACGTGGGCCGCGGCCGCCGCGCGCCGGGGGCGGGGCCTGGGGGCGGAGCCTCTGGCCCGGCTCCCCCGACCGGCCGGGCGCGCTCCCCCTGCGCGCTCCCGCTCCCTTCCGCGCTCCCCTGCGCGCTCCCGCTCCCTTCCGCGCTCCGCGGGCCGCAGGGAGCTCAGGCCGCGCCCGCGCGCCGGGGCCCGCCCCAGACGGAGGGTGGTTGCGGCCGCAGCGGGGCTGAGTGCCGGGAGGGGCCGCGGCTCCGCAGAGGGTGCCGGCAGCCTGGCGCCCACCCCGCGGGCCTCCCCAGGCCCCCGCGCCTAATGCCTCGGGGCAGAGGCAGGATTGCCCCCTGGCGCCGCGCACGGGACCCTCCGTTGGGCCCGGCAGCCGGCGCTGCTGGAGGCAACGATGGGACGCCCGGCAGCCTGTCGGGGGCCGGCCGAAGGTTCGGGAACGCTGGGATCCGCCTGCGCTGCCCCGGGAGGCCGAGGCCCGGAGGAGGGGGCGGCCCGGCGGGACCCTCGGGCTCCGCGCTCCCTCGCACCGCCCTCCTGCCTTACTCGCTCCAGCAGCCCCCTGCCCTGGGCGCCCCCTCAGCAAGCCTCCCTGCCCTTCCACTTTTCCAGATGATTGTCCCTGCCCCGGCGCCGTCCCTTCACCTCTCCGAACCAGCACCTGGCCTGGGCACGCTCAGGTTGCCCTTCACCTCCTCCCGCAGCCCCCCCCACCCCGGTCCCCTGTAACGTGTCCAGGCCCCTCAGCCCCGGTCCTCCAGGATGCTGAGCACGGAACTGGATAAGGACCCAGGCTCTCCCCGGCCCTGGCCTCAAGCGTCCTTATTGCCAGCCTCCCATGCTGCCCAGTGCACATGCTGACCTACCCTCTGCCCTGCCCGGGCCACAGCCCGTCGCCCTCCAGCACCTCCTGGTCCCCTAGTTCATTCAGCCGCTCACTTAGCCAGGCCCCGTGGGGCTGAGCTGGGTGCCATCCAACGAGAGGGGCCCATCTCGACCCTCGTCCCTCTCACATGCTAGTCGGGGGAGAGGCTTGGACAGCATTTCAGAGAAGGCCCTACATCAAGGAGGAGGTGAAGCCAGGGCATGTGCTAGAGGGTGCCGGCTGTCGAGGGCAGGCCTCTCTGGGGAGGGGACGTTTCAGCAGGGAGGTGAAGTAGGGGAACCCTTTCCATTCACTCTCTCCCAGGACACCTTTTCCTGGTGTCCTTCCCACTTGCTGTGAGATGCCCACGGAGCTGGAATTCCTATCATTTCTAACCCTGAGACTTAGATTTGGGTCCTCACCTCCAAACAGGTCGGGACCCTGGCTGGGGCCGAAGCCCACCGTGCTCAGTCTGACGGCAGCCTGACGTGCGGCCACTGCCTTGGCCTGCCTCCATTCCAGCTGTCCACAAATATTGACCAGGGTCGTCTGGTGAGGCCCTAGACATGGGGACTAAAGCAGAGCAGATGAGCAGCCTTGGACTCTGACCCCAGCTCCTTGGGCCCAAGGCCATTCGCCTTTGCACCTGGAGGCATCACCTGCTCTCCTGGGGGCCGTGTCTCAGATATGTCAGCCAGGCCCTGGGTGGGCTGGCCTTGGGCAAGGGGTGGAAGGTGGCCCCAGCTGGTGGCACCCTGAGTCACTGAATTTAGCCCTCAGTGCCCAGTGCTGGGTGCCTGGTCTTGGGTGTTCAGCGCAGGGTGCTCAGTACAGGGTGTCTGGTCCTGGGTGCTCAGTGCTGGGTGCCCAGTGCTGGGTACTCAGTCCTGGGTGCTCAGTGCTGGGCGCAGGTGCTGGCCTGTGGGGAAGCCTCTGGAACACCTCTGGTGTTTCTGCCACAGAAGCCTTACGAGGCAGGTGGGAGCTTGGGAGGCATCCAAGGCCCTGAGGGGAGAGGCTTTCTGGGGCTGCTGACACAGGGTGGGGTCTTGTGGCCAGGCCCCTGAGGACGACAGGGAGGTCTGAGGCGTGGGAGGCTCTGCCCCCTACAGAGACCTTCTGTCGGCCACCCCTGGGCCGTTGTCTCAGGGCGGACGTGTTCTGGCACCCTTGCCAGGCTCAGGCTTCCAGGCTGGCTGGGGCTGCAGGACGCGCACCAGCCCAGCTGACCTGGCAGTCTCTGACCAGCCCTTCCTTTGGGGCTCCTGGCCCCCGAGCTCTGTGCATGTCCAGGCCCCATGGTTCGGTGTTACACCCACTGCTTTGGTCTGCAGGGTACCTCTTCCTGGCAGGGCCCAGGCAGTGGCGGCTCCGGTGCCCTGACCACCCCAAACTGCTCCTGGCTGTTTGAAGCTAGGATGTCCTGGCATGCCCGACGGGGATGGAGGCTGCCGCGCACCCGCTCTGGGCCAGCACGCCTGGCAAGTGCTGCCGGGGGTCCAGGGACTGTTGAGCCCAATCCTTGACTCTCCTGCAGGAAAAGGAAGGGGAGGGGGTCTGCCTGGGGAAGTCCGAGGATGGGCGTGGATTAGAGGCCAGTCCTCTTGGCCCACGCTCGGGACGCCACCCTGCCTTGTGACTCAGTCCCACTGGGACCCATGAACCCATTCGTTCACCCTACATATCATTATTGAGCACCTACTGTATGCCAGGCCTGGCTCCAGCTGCTGGAGAGATAGACCCCAGCCCTTGAGGAGCTTACACCGGAGGGCGGGGAGACAGGCAAACATAGAGGGCAAGTTCTAGAGCTCAGTGAAGGTGCCAAGTGCCAAGGAGAGGACCAGAGCTGGGAGGACACAGAGGGAGCGAGGAGGGTGTTGCCATTTTTTTTAGGAGGTACCAGGGATTGAACCCAGGACCTTGTTCGTGGGAAGCAGGCGCTCAACCACTGAGCTATGTCCACTCCCTGGTGTTGCAATTTTAATCTGCTAGTCTCAAGAGGTCTCATGCGAGCCGAGAGGCCGCCACAGGAGCAGAGGCCTGTGGCTGGAGCACGCAGCCTGGAGAAGGGAGGGCGGGCTGGGCCGAGAGGACGAGCTGAGGTCAGAGGCCAGAGAGGAAATATCCGTCCAGGCCGCTCGGCAGTCCGGCTGCTGGGAGGATCTCGGGTCTTCTCGGAGTGAGGTGAGCCGCCAGTGGAGGCTGCGGCCAGAGGAGGACCATGACCAAACTTAGCATCCTTCTGGCTGCTGTGCTGAGACGGGAGCAGGAGACCCACTGGGGAGGCTGGTGCAGTCGTCAGGTGGGGGCGGAGGTGACCTGGACCCGGTGGAGGTGGAGGCGTGGTCAGATTCAGTACCCACCTAAGAGGCAGAGTTGGTGGGGTTTTCCGGTAGAGTGGGCGAAGGGTGTGCAATAGACAGGGATGTCCAGAGCGGCCGGAGGGATGGCGCTGGTACTGGCCGAGATGGGAAAGGAGGGAGGGGGAAGGGGCTCCAGGAGGAAGAGGGGGAGCTCGGTGGCTGCCTGAGTTAGTGGGTCAGGGAAGAGGTCCAAGCTGACGTGGACATTTGAGAGTCACCAGCATCCAGTGGCATTTCAGGGATATTGGATGCGATCATATAGAAAGAGACTAGACAGAGCCCAAGATTGAGCCCTGGGGCCCATCGACTTGAAGAGGTTAGAGAAACGAGGGGGACCCGGCAGAAGAGATGGAGGAGAGTGAACTAGGAAAGCCTGGAAGCTAGGAAGAAAGTGGTTGAGTTGGGGAGAGGGCA
>JAQZBX010007745.1:0-49715 GCA_029593785.1 Cabassous unicinctus | reverse complement strand
ATCCTATGGCATTAGAAACATATTGGGTTTCTTTCATGAGCCAAGAATCTGTTGCTAATACCAAATGCTAATACCTAATGTTCACCTTCTACCATTTTTACATTCTTTTCCATGGCCTAAATGACCTAAAATATTTATTTGTTGCTCCTTGATCCAAGCATCCATTCTTGACATTTTAAACCTAAAAAGACACATCATATCCTCATTTATCACCAAATACACAGTCATTTTTAGCTTGTTTATTTGTTTTGTTTTTATGTAGGATGAATACATCTTTGGGACACACTGAATCCTAGCTTTCTGGCCTTGGGGCTTTTGTTTTGTTACCAGGTGGACAGGTAGACAGAGGGGGAAAAAGACAAGACTGTATGTGATGGATGTATGTATATGTGTGTACAGTGAAGCTGCAACTGTCAAGAGAAACAAGGCACAAAAATGTAACCAGGAAACAGAATTTAAACTTGAACTTGGTAAAGGTGTTCGGTGTTTTTTTTTTTATGATTTATTTTCCCTTTTTTTGCATTAATGTTATTGGTCAGATGCCTAATGTTATATGAAAACAGAACTATGACATGTGAACCAATTTACTAAACAAATAGCAGCTGTACTAAAACATCTGTTTGGGAAAGAGGAAATATAAACTCATAAAATCAAATGAAGGCAATATGATCTGTACTTTCACAAATATGTGAATACTAGACATATGGAGCAGTTTGCAAAAGATTATCAATCATTCCATTAAAAAACAAAGTGTGACAAAGGTAACACTATGATCTTCACAAAACATACTAGCCAATATCTAAATAAGATTTTAGAATAAGAAAGGATATTTCTCAGGAATGAGAAGAGTCATTAATAGCTCCTTTGTGCAAAGAAAATGTTGAAATATAAAATAGCAATTATATCTAAAGTCACTATGTTAATTTATACCCTTAACAATACTAGAACAATTGGTGTAATATATCTTATAAGAATAAATAAAATAATAATAACAAGAGGAAAGAAAATTATATGGGGAACTTGGGAAAGACATTTGTTTTATTCTGCATAGACCTGCCCTCTAATTCATTAGAGCCAAAGAGATTCACTTTCTGAGGATCAATCATTAGAGGAAATCTAATAAAAATTTCAATGAAACTATGAAAGGGAAAACGAAACGAAAGACTGGGTTTCATCCTTATACTCCCAGCCTGGAAGAAAAGCAAAAATCAATAAAAAGAGCTTAAATTAAAAAAAAAAAAAAAAGCACCTTCTGAAGAAGCTGTTGCTATCTTTGTAATAACAGGAAAGCTCACTTTTTGTTTGTTTGCAGTACTTTGCTGCTCCTGCTCTCCTTTCTCTTTGAGTCACAGAGTTTAAGTTAAAACCAAAGAAAGATAATGCATCCAAAACCAAAATCACATCACTAGGATAAAGCACATCAGAAAGTGGTAATAAATGTCAGAGCTATAACAGCAAAGGCAAAAAGGCAACAGCTAGGTTCTTTTTTTTTTTTTTTCCATGCTTAAAAGTGAAATACCTAGCTGTTATCTTGGTGCCTGCAGAGCCTCCCCATTGTAGATTCAATAATACAAGAAGCTTCTTATCAGCAGCTGGGGTGACTGATTGGAGCTGTGATATGTTTAGACAATGCACTGTATTTAACTGAATTTACAGATGCCCCAACTCGGACGTGGTAGTAAACGCCAGAGACTAATAGGAAATTAAACATATACAATGGACTGACTCCATTTGCTCTCACACAGTGTAATGCGTTTAGTTAACTTACTCATACTCACACTTTATCTTTTTCTCTATGGATTCTCTGGGATATGTTTCAAATTGGCCAGAGATTAAATCTTCTTTTCAATTTTTTTGTTACCATTTTATTGCCGTTCTCCCTTATTATTGGCCACTCTTCCTCTTGCAGAGATAAGCTAAACAAGATGACCCTCAGAGCTGCCCCCCACCCCAATTATCAGACAATCAGCTAAGAATGCAAGGGTACAGAATATTCCCATAATATTAATATTAATATAACATGAGAGGAACAAAAATCAGTCACTTATTTGAAAGCACTGGTGTATTTAACTCATTTGAAATTTAAATGTGAATTTTAATGTACCTAGTATGTAACACATACATACAGAAAGAGAGACGGTGTGGGAGCAGCATGCATAGGTCAGTTCAAGAATTATTTTAACTCTTCATTGTTTAGTATATTGGTTAGCAAAAACAGCTGCAAGTAGACATGTGTCTACACTAATGTACAGCACAATTGCTGTGGTGGTGGTGGGGGGGGGGGCGGAGCAGGAAAGAAGCCCCAGTGCTTTAGTACTTTTCATCTGGTTGACAGAGAAATGTAATTTATCGTTAGATAATTCCACAGATTGATCTGGGGAATCTCTGAAAGAAGCTGTTCACAGAGAACGCTCTCATTATATCATAGTGACGGGATCCAAAATGGTATCGCTGTCCTTAGGAAATTGTAAAGAACTTCTGTATGCATGGAAGCATGTTACCTAGAAAGTATGAAAGAAACCTCTCGCCTGCTCCAGTCACACTCAGACTTCTGAAAGGGTTGAAGTGAGTTCCATCTGAATGCTGACCGCAAACCCCACCCCACTACCACATTCACCTTGAGAAAAGTGGATGGAGTTGACTGTCTAAAAAAGTGGCCACTAAGGGAAACATTGGCACAGACTGGATCAGGATGACATGGGTTCCACTTGCTTGCCTTTATTGTGGAGGCGAGCAAGAATATGTGCCTCAGCCTAACTCACAAAATAAAAAGAACGAAATCCCAAACAAGCAGAATGGTCAGGAAAGGTGGACAGGGTGGGCAGTTGCATGACAATTTACGTGCTTAAAAATCCAGAGAGTGAAACAGGACAGAAAGAAGTTACAACATAAACCCTATGTATACATATTCACGCCTGCTTCCAAAATATCAGCCCCTGAGCCCGAGCACAGAACAGCCTTGATCTGATATATAGAAGATCCAGGCCAGGCACCAGGGCTTTCCTAATACATCTTCCTCTCCTCAATTCTCTACTTACCCAATTGCAATTTGTACTGAGAACATGAGCGATTTTTATCAGTTTTGCATCTAATGAGACATATCCATTCTTAAAATGGAAAAGAAACATGTAACTGTGATGATTAAATGATAAGTGCCCGGATGCCACAGTCCTTTCCATCAACTTTTAATTGGCTTTTTAAAAAGCAAGGCATCAAATGAAAACACTAAAACCACACATAAACACACAAAACCACGACATAAACAGAGTACTCTGGAGAAAGAACAGGGTGGTGTGATATCAAGGAGTTCTAATACCATTTGAAAATCAAGTTATGGTCAAATAACCATTACTCAGTAAAAGGGACTTTGTAGTAATCATTTATAACTGAGCAGTCCAATAAATGTTACTTCTCTTAATCAGTTCTGATTGGTATTTGCTATATGAGACACAGACAAATCTTTGACCAATCTTTAATTAGTATCACTGATGAAATATTTATTCTTTTAATTTGAATTTAGAAACTCAATAAAGCCATGTTTGCATCTTTTATCAACTTAAATATTATCCTCCTTTATTGCTTCTGTCATTACTGCAGAGTCTGAAAATGTTTTCCTGAAACAATGCACATTTCATGTATGCAAACTTGCCCTGGTCTCATTGTTCTTAGGGCAAATATTTAATATAGGCATTTGGGTCATAAATTCATTTTAGACTTCTTTTTGAGGGGAATCACGAGTAGATTTCCTCTAAGTGTCAAGAGAGAAAAGGAAGATATTTTTAGACATCCTAAGACCTTCCTAAGGAATTGTAGATTCACCACATCATAACCTAATCCTCCCTGGAGCTGCTAGTGTCCATTTCACAGAAACGATGGGGCTGTTCAATGTCACTGGATCCTTGTGGATGGGATGTGTAGAATATTCTAGTGCCCAGACACTGAGCTCAGAAGTCAGTGTTCTATTTTCGGCTCTACTATTGATGAGCTGCCACCTTTAGCTTAACCAGCCTTCCCAACCAGAGGCACAGTTACACAGTTTCCACGTCTTACCATTCTCAGGGATCTGAGCTCATCTAAAATAGGAAGAAATCACCAAGCATATTATTAAAATCTAATGAAGCAATCAGATTGCATCTTGCTATAGAAACAGTTTCACCAATTTCCTCTAGCCCACAAATACCTCCAAAATTAGTATATCTAGAATAATCTAGAAAAAAAGAGGAGAGAGAGTCTTTTCTAAAAAATACACAATGTATGACTTAGATGTTTCCTGTGTTACTCAGAGGAGTCTTCAGTACATGAATGTCTTTTAGTTATTGATTTTGAATTTTCTTTCACCTTCTCATTTGCACTCCTACAATCTCCAATGAAATCTTCTTTTTTTGTAACAAATCTATTAAAAATTGCTGTTTAGTAAGGTGTAGAATGTTAAATATTGATAGTTTTAATTTCTTAAGAACTGTGCTCATTAATGCATTACATGTACTCATATAGCACCATGTACCTCCACTATATAGCACTTCCACAGTTATTTTTATTCTACATTTACCCATGAGATTATTTGAAACGTGTTGGCCTTACATGTTAGAGTATCAGCTTTTTTAGAACGTGGGTCATACTTGCTTTTGTTTATGACTGCATACTCAAGGCCTAGGACAATGTCCAGTGCATAGCCATTTATCAAATAAAGAGAATGCAGTTTTTTCTCTGTGGAACCAACACTTTTTCTGTACCTGATTCCAGAAAGCCTTTGACTGGGCCACACCATTCTCTACCCAGGAGGGTGCACGTCCTTGTTGCCACAGCTTCTGCAACAGAGCCCCGAGCACAGATGCTAAGACTCCTACATTCTTACTTCTTTCAAGAAAAAAAAAAAAAAGCAATAACTGAGATTTCATATTTTGGCAATATCTTTTTCATGAAAAAACACAGGGTTCCTAACTATTTTAATCAGATTTAATAAAATGGAACACTCTATTAGCTTAATAATTTCAGTTTAAAAGCACTTTAGAAATAACAAGTCTATTTTTTTCTTAAAATAATCAGCCATGAAATAGATAGGAGACATAAATATAAAAATAGCTTTATTATTTAGACATGAGTTAACACATATGCTATATATGCTGGCATTTCCTGTCAAAATCTCCATTAGGAGTTAATTCTGTCAAAAAAAATCTTGGCCTACAATTCTATTTGGGGGTGGCTGTCACCTTGTATTTTGCACATTTCAATATTATTTAAAAGTACTTTTCCATATTTAATATATGATGACTTACTGTACCCTTCCACTGGCATTTATCACCTCTCAAGAGTGATCAGTCTCCACGAAAGTGAAATTCACTGTCACAGAAGAGCCTGGCTCTCATTTATTTCCCTATAAGGTATTTGGTACAGAGAAGAGTATACAATAGCAGGTGTGCATTCAATTTAGAGGTCATGCATTTAGCAATAGAAATACACGTTATTAAAATAGATTTGCAATCTTTAAAAACCTCAAGTGCCCTAGAGTAAAGTCTAACTAATTGTACAAATTCAATGCAAATATTTTCTTTTCCTCCATGTTCCAAAATGATCCTAAAGATGCTTCCATCTCCCAAACCAGATCCCTACTGTAGGCAGGACTTAGCATTGGGTGTAGAAAAATGTAGACTCACAATATCCCCATCAACCAACTCACCCTGGCCTAACTTCCCCATCTCTGTAATAGGTTAAACTGATGTAGTCTGCAGGGTTTGAAGACATGAAAGGACTATCTATCTAGAGGGGTATTTTTCCATTTGATTTAGCTCTGGCATGATAAAACCATCTTTTTTATATTTTCTTCTGAATCTTTTACCAATGATTAGGACAGGCTCTGATCATGAATATTGGAGAAGAAGCACTGCACGGTAGAGGAAATATAATTGCCCAAAGCACTGAATTTGACACCTCATCCTGCCCTATCCCCAGCTCTGCTACCTACTAGCTGTGTGATTTTGAGCAGGTTACCCAAACACTCTCGAAGCCTTAACTTCCTCATCTGTAAGGATATGAGTGCATTTTACACAGTCACACACATATCTTATTTGTTAACAATTTTGAACACATCATGTGCAAAGCAATACTCTCAATTCTTTACATGTACTAACACATTTATTCCTTGGAACAACTCCATGAGGGAAAAAAAAAACACTGTTAGCCCCATTCCACAGAAAAAGGGAACCCAAGCATACAGAAGTTAAGTAATTATGCAAGTTTATTCAACCGACAATGGCAGAGCTAGGATCCGGCTATTGTACTCCTAGATATACTGTAAGATTCTAAAAAGCATCTAGGATAGAGTTTGGTACATAGCAAGCACTCAATATAAATGACAGATTCTTCTCTCTCTCTCTCTCTCTCCCTCTCTCTCTCTCTCTCTCCTCTTTGATTTTCATTTTCAAATTGAATCAGCAGCCAGAGTCTTAGAGTAGCCTGAAGAACTAATCCAATTAGTATACCAGGTCTTAGAAGAGAGTTACCAGATACAAAATCTTATAAAAGCATATATAAATATTAAGTCCATCTTAAGTCTGCTAACACTAACACACACATACACACACACACACACGAAATCCAAGTAAGCTTCAAAAGAAAATTTCCTGGAATACCTGTTGTCAGGGTGTTTATCTTCAATATTTATGGGACATGATCTCAGGTCACAAACACTGTAAATGGGTTTAGGAACAGTGAGGGACGGGGTCAGGAAAGAACAAAACAAATTGTCTACCCTCAAGGGCCCAGAATCCACTGGGGAACTCTTTAGTAACTCACTCGAATATATTTTGTGCTATGCTAGAGGTATGTAAAAAACTTTATGGGAATGTAGAGCAAGAATCAATTCAGTCTGCCTGGAGATTCAAGAACTTGTAACAAAATAGAAATGATTTCTTCTGGATGGGCTGAATTTCTCCAGGCAAAGATGAGGGCAAGAAGGGCATTCCAGATAGAGAAAGTCAACAACCAGAGATACCAAAGTATCAAAAGCAAGTTATGAGCAGGCAATGGTGAACGGAGCAAGGCGGCTAAAACATATGGTACCTCAAGAAGGCTGGGGGATATCAATTGTTGGTTTATTTTTTAATATTTAGATTACATTTAAATGTTACATTAAAAATATAGGGGATTCCCATATGCCCTGCTCCCCACATTGCCCACATTTGCACCCGTTAACAACATCCTTCATTAGTGTAGTACATTCATTGCAATTGATGAACACATTTTGGAGCATTGCCACTAAGCATGGATTATAGTTTACATTGTAGTTTACACTCTCTCCCACACAGTTCTGTAGGTTATGGCAAGATATATAATGGCCTGCATCTGTCATTGCAATGTCATTCAGGACAATTCCCAAGTCCCAAAAATGTCCCCTTGATACACCTGCTTTCCCTCTCCCTGACTTGACCACCTCCAGTAGCCACTGTCTCCACATCAATGATATAAGTTCTTCCTTTGCTAGAATCACAATAAGTCTATAGTAGAATACCAGTAAGTCCACTCTAGTCCATAGTTCATTCCCCAATCCTGAGGATTCTGGGATGGTGATGCCCACTCCACCTCTAATTGAGAGGGGGCTTCAGTCCCATATGTCTGATGGATGGGACTGTCTTTCTTGCAATTGTAGGCTTTCTCACTTCCTTGGTGTGGTGGTTGTCCATCATCACCTCCTTGTTAGTTGTCCTGGGTGATCAATTAGGTTTTAATGGTGAAGGGCTATTTGTACTACCAGTAGGAGTCTGGATTTTATTTTATGAAGTGCAAAAGCTACTGGAGAAGTAGCTTTTGGGAGCAGAAGGCACTGGAGACATACAGACCAGTGAAGATTTTTTCAGTACCCCAAGTGAGTACTAAAGTAGTGTCAAAAGGGATGAATAGAAAGAGATGGAATCAAAAGATATTCTGCCATCCCAAAATCCTTAAGATTGAGGAATGAAAAACATAAGATGAGGGGGATGCAACTATGGACTAAAGTAGACTTAATATTATTCTAGCAATGGAAGATCTTTTAACATTAATATAAAGGCAGTGGCCACCAGAGGTTCTAAGGGGAGGGAGAGGGAAGAATGGGTGTAACATGGAGTATTTTAGGACATTGGAACTGTCCTTCATGACATTGCAGTGATGGACACAGGCCATTGTACATTTTGTTAAAACCTAAAAACCTGTGTGGTGCAAAGTGTAAACTATAATGCAAACTATTGACATGGTTAGTAGCAATGCATCAATATGCACTCATCAATTGTAACAAATGTACCCACTAATGAAGGATATTGTTAATGTGGAAAAGTGGAGGAGGGGGAGGAAGGTTATATGGGAATCCCTCTGTATTTTCAACGTAACATTTTGTAATCTAAAGCTTCTTTAAAAAAAAAAAAAATCCATGGCTTAGTAACTGAAGAGATGTAGGGGATTAGGGAAAGGATGAATTTATGTGTCCAATGAAAGACTACATACCTCTTGTTCTGAAGACTTACTCTCACTCAGCAAGAAAAAAGGAAGGGAGGGAGGGAGGGAGGGAGGAAGGAAGGTGGGTGGGAGGGAGGAAAGGTAGGAAGGAAGGAAGGAAGGAAGGAAGGAAGAAGGAAGGAAGGAAGGAAGGAAGGAAGGAAGGAAGGAAGGAAGGAAGGAAGGAAAGGACGGACTTGCCTTTGAGGAAAAGGCAGGAAAATATTTGTTTCAAATCTAGAACAGATTCCACTCCAGGGTGCCGTCGAATTGAAGTCGACAAGCAGGTGTCTTGGGTTACAGGGAAGGGCACCTAAAGGGAAGAGCTTGTTGGCTGCCCTTCATTATTTCCCAAAATGCAAACATAACTTTCTTCATGCTTACTTCCTCCCTTCCTCTTGCTTCCTTCTTGTTTATCCTCTTTACTGCCCTTACCCCTTCTTGTTATTTGTCTTAGGTCCAAACAGAGCTTAGCCCCCCAAGGCAGAAAGAATCCACAAAGTCTGCTCTCCCATTTCATTCACAGTAACATTAATGTCACAATCACAATTTATTCTGAACTCCTCAGAATCCATTACAAAAATTCAAGTTCTTCCACAACTGCTTTGTGAGACTTATTTAACCTAAAAGCTCAGTGATGTTTACTTCTGAGCCTGCAGCAGCACAGTGGAATAACTTAATAAATGGAAGTGGCTGAGACACCTTTATGTTTCCTATGCAAATACAGCTTAGAAGCCATTAATGGGAATTATGGAAGGGGAAAGCCAGCTAAATACATGGGCCAGAAAAATCAGGATGACTCAACTGGTCTTCAGGGGGCCTTCTCATCTGCTGGTAATTTTATTAGAACCATTACCAGTGAAGAAATTTTTAGCCTCTCAATTGAACTGTAAATTGTTTCTGCTTTCCATGGTATCCTAAAGGACTTTCAGGGGGAATTTTTCTTTGGTTTGCAGAGTAATTCCCTGTGGACTGGGGGATCTCTTTTGGAAATTTCTGGGATACTGTTGGGAATTTTTCCTGAAATGGATTTTTCCTTAGAAATTCTTTGGTCATTAATTTAAAAATGATATTGGAAATTTTCTATATAAAAATGTGTTGCCTGCCCTCAAGTTTCTATTTATAGGATTCATAAAAATGCTGTTTTATTAGCAGCATCTTATAATGGTGACAGTGTTTCTACTATTGTGAAATCCTATACTACAGCTTTAATCTCTTCAGTAAGAAATCATTATTTAAAAATTACAAAGCACAGAATGTGTTTTTGACAATTCTTCATAATCAGATTCATTTTTGGCAGAAGTGCTATACACCATAACTTTTTTTCCTTTTTATTTATAAAAATATATTATTGGTGATTTCTGGGAAATATACTATGAAATAATATGGAAAGCTCCTTAAAAGGTTTACCTACAATACCACTTAAAGGCTCATAATGACTTGTCTTATATAACATTTATTATGGTCAATTTATTTTATTTAAAAGTGTGTGCCTAGAAGCAGATGAGGCTCAAGCAATCGGACGCTCGCCTCCCATATGGGAGGTCCTGGTTCAGTTCCCAGTGCCTCCTAAAAAGAAGATGAACAGATGCAGCAACGAGCAGACACCACAACGAGCAGACACTGCAACCAGCAGAGCGGAAATGGCTCAAACGGTTGGGCACTTGCCTCCAACATGGGAGGTCCCGGGTTCGGTTCCCGGTACCTCCTAAAGAAGACAAGCAGACAACGAACAGACAGATGAGGGGGCCATGGGGTGGGGTGGGGGGGTATAAAAATAATAAAAAATAGGGAAGCGGGTGTGGCTCAATCGATAGAGGCCCCATTTACCATGCGGGAGGCCCTGGGTTCCCTTCCCGGGGCCTCCTTGTGAGAGCAGGCCGGCCCGCGCGGCGCGGTGGGCTGATGCAGCAGGACCACAGCAAGGGGGAGATAAGCAGACACGGAAAAAACACACAGTGAATGGACACAGTAAAGCACAAGCAGCAAGGGGGGGATAAATAAAAAAATAAATAAATAAATCTTTAAAAAAAAAAAGTAAAAATAAAAATAATAAAAAATAATATTTAAAAAAAGCTACAAATAAAATTCTAAAAAGCATTCTATTCATGGTACCAACAAAAATTATTAAACAATAAGAATAGACTTTAAAATAAATAAAAGTGTGTGCCTCTCTACACATGCCAGTTTTAGCAAAGTCATATTTTACTGTTCATGTCCACCTTATGAAACTTCAGGCCACACTGATAATGCTGAGAACTGACAGCAGCGATATAAAAACTCCTTCAGTAGTCTCTGATATTGGGCCTCCTGAAGCTGAAGTTCAGACACTCCAAAAAAAAAAAAAAAGATTGAAAGATGGTGGATATGAATGGGAGAACTGTTTTCAGTTCTGCGAGAATAATATCTCGTTATGCTCACGAGCTTTTATTTTATTGTTCCCTTTTAGCACGAATAGGTTTCCTTCTGCTACTTCCCCTGCTTTGTCTTAAGTTCCACGAGAGAGTTTCTCTTGGTTTACAGCTACTGTAGAGTAAAACATCACTTCTGCAAGTCTTCACAGAGGCACATTGTCCAGGGGCGCACTAAATTGTAAGGCCCTTCTCCCGGAATCCACACCCGGCTTTACAAAAACACACCATTTGCAGATCAAAGAGAGACAATTTATGCTTTCATCCCGCTGACGGCCGATGAAATTAAAACAGATCAGCAGTGCGATGCATGGGCAGGTGCCTCTCACCACCACTGCCGGCCTCAGAGCGATTAAATTGTGGCAGAGATGGAGGGCCTTCCGCTCCCATTCCCGCACTTACAGATCAAACGGTGACAAATGAGATGTTACTGCTCTTGTAAAGCAAGGCTACAATCTGTCAAAATCCAACATAATTTGTGACCCTCTGTGACATCTTCTTTCTCTTTTTTTTTTTTTCTTTTGACATTTGAATACAGTGATTGTACTAGAGTCAAGTCCATTTAAGGGAATATAGTCAATTCTATCTAAAGGAATACAGCGTGTTAGCTCCAACATGGTAGCTGAGTACGTATCTGGTGAGTACTCCAGCGACCCTTTGTGTTAAGTGCATACCATTAACAATGAATTCTGATTTTTTCCCAAGTTATATAATTTGATATCTTGACAGCCTGGACACTTAAAGCACTACTATTTTTTTAAATGGCTTTATTTTATTGTTTAAATGTCAGTATCAAAATAAAGTAATGCATACAGTCTTGTCAGTTCTAGTGCAGGGGGGGAGTATTCCTGTTGAGAAGAGTTTGTTCTAAAAATGGACTCAAAAGTCAATTGCAATGTCTCTTGGCTGAGTCCTTTAATGACTCATGAAACATATTTATACCACATTTTCTGTTTAGCTAGTGCATTTAATAAGGCATCAGGGCATAAGCAGCAAAGGGAACAGAGCATCGTAACTTCCTGAGGTTGACATCATAGCCAGGTTTAAAAAAGAAAAAGACTAACGAAAAGAATTGAGGAATGCATGATAAGACCGATGGTCCAGATAAATGAACAGATTTCTCAGTGTGTGCTAATTTCACAATGGGTTTGATTATTATTGGTGGCTTCGTCTTAAAGAAGGAAAATATAAACGAAAGATTCAAGAAACTGAGGTTAGTCTTTAATCTTGAGAGGTGAGTCTCTAATCTTTTCAACTGCTACAATGGAAAAGGAGAGTTGATTCCCTCATGCTTCCACTCCATTCAGGTCTGTTTCTGAGTTACAGTCTGTCCGAATTCAGAACAGACGCTGCACTTTCTACTTCAAAGGGGCTAAAGATCTTTCCCAAAAGACTCTTGTTGACCACAAACCTTTAGGCAGTATAACGCCGATCTGCAGGGAATTGCTCTGAAATAACTTGTTTACAAAGAACAAAAGTATATCTAGAATCTCTGAGCACTTCTTTTTTTAAAGTAATAGGGTTGTGCGTTAAGGTTCTTGGGCGTAAGATATTTTTCCACTGTGTACAGCCTATTCTGTGATCTACATAAGTGGGCATGCCCAGGTTATTTTGTTTGTTTGGGTTTATTTCCTTAACTTTGGGCTTGTTTGCACACATTTTAAAGAAATGGTCCCACTTGATGCACAATTCCTATTAATGAATTTTCTCAGAAACCCAGCACTACAGAGCTGTCCCAAGTTTATGGCATTTCAGAGTAATCAGCAGGGACAGAAAAGTCACCTCCATTTTTGGCAAATGGTAATGTGATATACACTACTCTACCCTTATCATAATGGACCTTTATACACTTTCCAGAGTATAAAGGGTACCAGACAGGTTAATGCCTGTCATCACCCTATTGTTGCCCATATGTGGAAGGGGAAAAAACAGCCTATAGACCTTGCCTATTAAAGGCAGGGTCTCAGCCTCAGTCTAAGTATCACAAGAGTCGTGCATTTGCATTTTCAGCCAGGAAAAGGCACTTGCCCCCATCAGAAGACTCTCGCAGCCAGCAGCAATATTTTGTCTGGATTCTACCAAGGGGAGTGCTGTAGTGGATGGTTACACAAGAAGGTCCACTGGTCTGGTGTCCACTACTATTGTGCCCAAAGGGCTCTAGAATGAAATGCCAGAGCCACACTAACCTGCAGAGTCTAAGTGGCTTTTGTCATTACTGAAAACCTACCAGGCTGTTGAAAATGAATTAAAAATGTATCCTTATGCTTAGGAAATTTACATGGAAATATTAAACGTTAAATGAGCAGGATGTATGAAAGCTACTCTCAAATGTTTCGATGATAGGTAGATAATAGATAGATAGGTAGAGATGAGAGCGAGGAAGGAGGGAAGAAGGGGAGGAAAGAAGGAAGGAAGGAAGGAAGGACAAAGGAAAAGGAAAGGGAAAGGGAAAGGGAAGGGAAGGGAAGGAAAGGAAGAAACCACAAATGTTGCAAAACATTAAAAGTTGATAAATATGGGTATCTGGGTAGGGAGTATATTGGAGTTCCCTGCATTGTTTTTGGGTTATTGTTGCAACTTTTCTGTAAGTTTAAAATTATCTCAAAATAAAAAGTAAAAAAAAAACACACAAAATATTTGGCTTTGCCTGGCATATTTGGAACTCAGTGAATATTTGTCAAATGAATAAAATTCCACTTGTGGGACTATATCCCTCAGAAAGAATTCAAATAAAAGTGGGGAAACTCTGTGCACAAGGATTATCTAAATAGTGAAAACTGAAAATAAAAAAATATCTATCAATTCAAAAGCAAAAAAGCACAAGTTCTCTTCTTAACCAGCTGGGGGATGAGGGAGTAGTCACAGAACATGGAAGCTGGCTAATGCTTCCTTCACAATAATCCTTCCCAGGTCAAATACTGACTGATAAATAATTTTTAGAAAGGATAATTTTATCCCTTCACTTCACCTCCCTATTTCTCCATATTGCTTATAAATGCAAATTTGTTAGAAATAGTTTGTTGAGCTGTACCTAATGTGATGATAAGCCACAGTCACTCAGGGTTGTCAGCCTGCCTGTGTTGTTAACAAATTGCTGATGGGTTTTGTGTTTTCACTGGCTCATTTCTGAAAAGGCCTTTGCTGATTTTATAGGCTGTCACAAACCACTGAGCTGGTCTCTTTTCCTCACTTCCCTCCCTTTTCTCTGTCATTCCCCTGTTTTTCATATAGATTCTTTGTTAGACACATGGAGGGCAAGTTTTTACTTCTGCCAGTAAGCACAAGGGAAGGAAGGAGCAGGGGGCAGAAAAATTAATTTTAAAATCTTCTCTCTACTGCCAAGATGAGAAAAATGCCCCCCAAAGAGTCCCTGAGATATGCACAGCTCTTCCCCATAGAAATCTCCTGTCACCTCAGGGTTTTGTTGTTGTTGTTGTTGTTGTTGTTTCCTTCTTCCTTTAATAGAATATGACACCTTGATGTATGTAGAGATCTTTTCAAATAAAACTACTGTACTGCATGTATCAAGTGACATTTTCATAATATAAAACCTACCCAATCTTTTTTTCCAACATTTTCAGTGTTTATTATATGATGTAAATTATAACTTAACTTCCCTTAACCAAATAAATTCCCAAAATTTCATTAGCGTGGCTAGCTAAAACCACATATTCCCATTTAACTTCTCAAGCAACATGACAGAAGTATATATTAGTGGCTGGTAGGAACCAAAGTGAAGGCCACTTAGAATGCCACTGAAAGAATAGAATGGCTGAAGGCTATAAATAGGTGAGACTATTTATAAAGCATAAACAAAATATTTGATGATGTGTAGCATAAAGCCCAAGCAGTCATATTGTTAAAAACCTACTCCTGTGCCTAATGTCTACATAAATAGCAGCATGAGCACAGTATCATGAGCAGGTTTGCTTGGACTCAAGCTAATCAGAGGCATAGGAGCTGAAACATTTCCTACTAATTGCTGGTCTGCCTAAAAGAAGGGGGGAGGGGCTTACAATGTCAGGAAACATAGTATCACATGGTGTATTTCAAAAGAATCCAAATTATTTGAACATTTAGCAATGATCATAAACTCTCATACTGAGGTCCAACGGTAAAAGCATTTTGATAACAGGAATGCTAAGCTCTTGGCCATCACCCCACCCAGCACTTGTTGCTACTGAAAGATTAATGTTATCTCTCTATTTAAGTAACCCACATATATGTCCAAAATTAGACTGTAAAGCAAGATCCTGTTTGGCTGGAATGAAATGGTTTTTAAAAACAATTTATAAATACTCTGAAATTGCAAGTCACTTTCCCTCAGCTGAATGGCTAATGCATTACAAGATTTTGTGATAACAAAACCATTGAATGTCAAAAAGATTTAAGTTCAAATCAACCTGCATTTTCTATGGTATAGCAATATGGAAGGCTGATGGCATGAATATTTTACTGTAACGCTTCAATATTAAAATCCTCATATTGAGATTCCGGAATAACATACAAATTATATTTAACTATCAAAAAATTCATTTAAGTACTTATTAGAGTATCAGTAATAATAGTCATTAAATTTTTATGATCACTTAAAAGAACACTAAATAAAGAGAGTTTAGCAAATGCCCTATTTACATATTTTAATAAGACTTACATAGTAATATCAACATCACATTGAATTTGAGAATAAAATTAAACTTGCCCTCAAAAGAACAGATACATTATGGATCTACCCTGGTATGTTTCCTTGTTTTTCCTATAGCGGGGTGAGTTGCACTGATTCATTAACTCTGTCTTTTGAACCAGTTCCAATATTATATAAGATCTGACCAAGAGCCAAGGGTTCAATATATGGATTTAAAAAAAGAATTAACTAAACAGGCTGTACAGGAATAGAATCTGCAGCTTTAGTCTCATTTACCACCATGTTCTTATTAGCTCTGCTAAACATTTACATATGTATACCCCCTAATTATAGATATATGTATAGAAGTAATATTTATATCATTATTCACACATATATGTATATGCATATGTGGCTCGTTTTGCTTTTAAAAATTTGGAATAGTTATACAAGTTCTAGTCCTTAACCATTTTGATATGTTAAATATTTGATTGATTTTTCACAGCATTTTAGAACGCTGATAAAAATAGTTTTCAAAATTGTGCTCCTCACAGTTTACACCCAAATCCAGTGCAGATCATAAACCTGAAAAATACCAGTGGGATTTGTTTTCTTTGCCTTATATGATTAAATTTAGGCGTGATCACTGTAAATTCAGTGAATTGAGTGAACAGTAGGACACCTGAAATTCTCACAGAAATGTATGTAAGTGCTCATGGAACATGGATGACCCGGGGTCAACAACCCAGTCTTTTAAGAATAGCCATGTCATTGACATAGGTCACTTTGGTTACTTTGAGAGGTGTGATTTACTGGCAAACACATCCACTAGAACCTTTCAGGCCCTGTCAGAATTTGAGGCTCAAGGGTGGCAAATTAATTTGCCTAGGCATTCAGCTCCACAAAATCCCATGAGGATCATAAAAAGCCATACCAATACATGGATCCTTAGCTATTTGTATTGTTTAGTACATGCAGAAAGTTTCTAACATTATGAAATCAGAGAAGTGAAAGACTTCCTTTTATCACAAAATCCTGAATTTTGGTTGAATTTTGGTGTATGTGTGTGTGTGTGTGTTTTGAGAGAGAGGAACAATTACAAAAATGACAGAAATGTCTGTAATCAGAAATTTATGGGAAATATTAAATACCAAATGTCAAATGATACTTCCCAAAGTATTATCTAAATAGACAAAGCAAAGATATCATCCAGAAATATTTGGGGCCACCATTATTCTATTGTAGATAACAAATTCATCAAAAAGCCCATTATCTCCTTTTTGCCCCTGTTTCCCTTCAGAGAAATGGGCATTGGAGTCTCTTAACTTCATTGGCTATCAAAAAAGAAAAGTATGCCCCAGGTGAACCTCCTCCCATGCATCCCCCATCACAGACACCCCCCACCAGCGATCTTACCCTGCCACAGTTGTAACAGATACAAGCCATTATATATCTTGTCATAACTTACAAAATTGTGCAGGAGAGAGTGTAAACTACACTGTAAACTATAATCCGCGCTCAGTGGCAATGCTCCAAATGTGTTCATCAATTGTAACAAATGTACCACACTAATGAAGGATGTTGTTAATGTGGGAAAGTGTGGGAGGGGTAGGGAGCGGGGCATATGGGAATCCCCTCTAGTTTTTATGTAACATTTATGTAATCTATGTATCTTTTTAAAAAATTTTTAAAAGTATATTAAAAAAAAAAAAAGGAAAATAGGGGAACAGACGTAGCTCAAGTGGTTGAGTGCCTGCTTCCCATACATGAGGTACCAGCTTCTATTCCTGGTAACTCCTAAAAACAAAAAAACAAACAAGCAAACTAAAAATCCAACTCGGGGAAGCCGGTATAACTCAGTGGTTGACCACCAGCTTCCCATATACAAGGTCCTGTAGTTCAATCCCTGGCCCTGGTGCCTCAAAAAAAAAAAAGAAATAAAGAAAAAGAAAAGTAGGCAATTTGTATGTTAGTATGTAAGTTTTACAACTACAATTTTTTTCTGCAAAACTGGAGCTGATCCTAAGCTAGAGGTTCTGTTATGCTCATGCAATGAGGATGGAAGAGAAAAGACCACAAATAATAACTTGCAACGTATTATGGACCCTTCTCCTGAAGCATGTTTACCTTCTGAATCATATTTTGCAAGAGTAATATTAAATCCTGTTACATTTTCCACAACATAGAGTGATTTGTTTGATAGAAGAGTTAATAGATTTCTGGGAAGCTGATTTGATAACCAAGTACACCCAGCACATGTGGCTAGCAGAGAGTCAAATTCAAGTAGAAATACCTGGTAAGCAAAGGGCTTTAAAATATTTTTAAACTGAAATGCTCATTCACTGGGGATTAGAGGAGCCTTGAGAAACCATAGTGAATCAAGAAGATCGAAAGCATATACCTTCTCCACCTTGCAGTCCTTCCCGACATTTAAAAAAGTAAAGAATAAACTCTTTTGACATTAAAAATTTATCTCAATACACATAGAAAAGGTTTTTTTCATATAATTTGAGAGCTGTCCACTCTATAACACTACAGAATGATAGTGTGGTATTTAAAGACCTGGGTTCTGACACCAGTCTCTGTGTTGGAGTCTTAGCTCTGTAACTTCCCAACTGTGTAATTCTGGAAAAGTTAATACCTCTATTCCCCAATTTTATCATCCATAAAATGGGCTAAAAAAATAGCACCTAATTTATAGTGCTGTTTTGAGTGTTATACATACAAAGCACTTAAAATACATGGGTAAGCTCTATATGTAAATCATCATTATTATCTACTACTTTTTTAGATCAATAGACCAAAGGACTGATTTGCTAGTTTAAATGCTATGTTGCCCTCAGAGGAACCTCTATATCTATTCAGTCTTTTTTTCACTCATTCATTAAATAGTTCATTTTCTCAAAAAGAATTTGAGGAAGAAGACAGCACTAAAAAATGCCAGAACCACTAAAAGGAATGAATAAGGCCTACTCTTAGCAATAAGTATGCATTTTGGAGGGCTGGAGTAACGATTTTAACAATATAAGCCAATCCTCCCTTCACCTCCATTCATTAACATTACACTATGGGCACATAATGAATAAGGGGCTTAATCCCTTATATGTGACCCAGGGAAAGGTTAAGGATGTATTTTATTTGACCTAGAGAAAAAAAAAAGGGAAGTATTTACAATGATGTAAATTCCTGAAAGGTAGTGATCTCCATTTTCCACTGTCCTTTGATCTGTGTCTATAGTTACCATTTGGAGCATCTATTCTATTTAAATATTCTCCACTTTAAGAAAATAGTTCAAGGCAGAGCAGTATTTTGAATGATGTAGAAAAAGGGGTTGATTTCTAAACACGTTTGCTTTACCAATCTGAAATCTGCTATCCCTTGAGATAATATCAATATTGACATTATGTTTGGACACCAGATGTCAAGATGTGGGGTGTTTTCCAATGAAGACTACCATCCCATTTTCTTTTACATCAGCCAATGAATATGGATAAGACCTTGGAAGCAGCCCTCGATATGTATCCACAGCAGAAACTTAATGTAAGTGGCATATAAGTGGTATTTATGTATAAAATTTTGCTTACTTATTCTAGGCTGAAGCACTCAAAGTACTAACCTTGACCTACCCCATCCTGATGGGCAAAAATCCAATTTATTATCCAATTTAAAGAATTTCCTTTTCTTTATGTTTTATTGGAAAATTATGCCTGTCTAGCTCACGACACTTCTAAAAGAAACATCCTAGTGATCTGCACTTAAAAGACTTTTGAAAAAGAGTTGCAATATCAATGGTAACACAGGATAATTGTTGTTGTCGATTCCATACATCCAATCAAAAGATGGCTACTGGTTGTAGCCTTGTATTTTGTTGGTAGGTGAGGGAAGTGCATATGGGGAAAGTTCTTAACCCATAAGTGCACATAGTATGTGATGATAAAGCCATGACTCTTAGAAGAAAGGATTTCCTCAGATATTCCTCCTCTGTAGTCTACATCTGAAGTCCTCAACAGTGCCATTTCCACACTGTCATCTTGAAAAAGCAGAATACCCCATAATTAAGCCATTTGGGGGCAGATCATCAAGCAGAGAAGACAAAATTTCACTCCCCAAAGTCATCCTGGCTTTGCTGTTTAGAACTACAGATTGATGGCATATGGGGATTAATCTATTGCAACAGATGGCTCCACTGATTTTCCTGATGAAGTGGTTATTGCTCCTTTCAACAATATTCCCAGATCCAGTCAGGCACTGGGTCAGGTTAATTCTGCCTTTGGAATGTTTCTCAAGTCTATCTCTTTCATTCTACTCCTACTGCCACCACTCTAGTTTGGGTTCTCGTTGTTTGACACTTGAACTACCTGCAGCGATGTGCTCACTAGTCTCTGTGTCTCTCCCTCTCTCCATTCTTCAGATACAGATGCATGTGCACCTACGACCTCCCTGCACAAAAGCATAAACCGGATATCTATTCTCTCCTGGATACAGACAAACTCCTTGGCCTGGCATGCAAGCTACATCCTCCATGATCTGGGCCTTATCTTCCATCCTTATCATCAAATTCTAGCTTTCACAAAAACTCAGCTCTAGTCAAAATGATACTGTACCCTGAAAACATCTTGCAAGTTATACCTGTGACACGTTGCTGACCACAATCAGCCTTGTGAACAGTGTCCTTCCTCTTGACCTCTGCTGCTCTAAGAACTAACATTTCATTAAGAACAGTAGAAATTCCACGTCTAAAGGACTTCTTAAAACATTCTGGTCATCACTAATCAGTTCAGGAAATGAATTCTGAGAGCTGCCATCTGCCATATTTCTATGGGGCCTCATCCATGCTCTTTTGAGTTGTTAGTCTTCTTTTAGGCATTCTTTGATCCTTCTCAACTAGATCATCAGCACTTTCGGGCACATACTTTACACTTGAAATTCCTGTACATAGCAGAGTAGCCCATGTGTAATAGAAAATCTGCTGGCTATGATATTAAGAGAAATGCATATTTCTCCCCTTTGTTACGGAATAAATGGAAAAACAAAGAAAAATATGTATATATTTCCATAAGATAGTCCAGTTAATTATTTCATTAGTAGGTCATGCATTTTGTCAGTGTTATGCATTTTGTAACCTCAATTTATAAACTCAGAATTTTCCCAAAAAAGAAATGTGGATGCATATCAATCATTGTGGTTACAGATTTCTTTTAAAAAAGCTCTTCATTGATTTGAGCCTTTTGAAGTCTCAAAATAAATAAATTTTTGGTGTATTTTGAAAGGAATGTCTCTATTTCTAGATAAGATCAGTGCTTTTGTAAGATACAGAAATAAAGAAAGGTGTTGCCATGTGAAGTACTCTAAATATATCCTATAGAACATATCATTATTTAACAAATATTTTTCATTTTTCCCTCTGGAAGTTCAAAATATTTACTTCTACACTCCCAGTTCAAAATATTTATGACTAAACTCGGCATCAGTCAAGAGTCATTAAACTCAAAATGTTAAGAACAAATACAATACAGGGAAGATCTTGCTTGCAGCATTAAATAGATTAGCATTACTGATATGTGTGGTATCGTTATTTATATAGCCAGATCCCCACATTCTATAAACAAGCCTTGCACATGTCAAGACTAGAAAGAACTAATGTAAAATATTTATCGCCCCTGCTTTTCTGGCAAAACAAGAAAGGTACCAGTGACAAACTATTGCTCTTGAGTAACCAAGGAAAATTCAGAATTATTTTATTAGCTCTTGAGGGTACTGGGAAGGAAGATTTAAAACTAGTCAGATGCTTCTCTTTGCCACATCTACTGTGAAAATGAAGACTGTTCTCAGCATCCAGACTGTCAACATTCCAGAAAATGTGGCCACCATGCTCCTAAGGGTCACACCATTATTATAAAAGGCCCCAGAGGAACTCTGCAGAGGGATTCAATCAAATCAGTGTAGAACTAGTCTACTTGAGAAGAAAAAGAAGAGGCTTTGGTTGACAATGGTGGGGAACTAGGAAGGAACTGGCTACAGTTGGCACTCTCTATAGTCACATACAGAGCATGATCTGGGGTGTCACACTGGGCTTCCATTACAAGACGAGGTCTGTGTCTGCTCACTTCCCCATCAATGTTGTTATTCAGGTGAGTGGGTCTCTGGTTGAAATCTGAAATTTCCTGGGTGAAAAATAAATTTGCAGGGTTCGGATGAGGCCAGGTATTGCTTATTCAGAATCTCAAGCCCAGAAAGATGAGTTAATTCTGGGAGGAAATGAAATTGAACTTGTATCAAATTCAGCTGCTTTGATTCAGAAAGCCACAACAGTTAAAAACAAGGATAGAAGAAAATTTGGAGATGGTATCTATGTGTCTGAAAAAGGAACAGCTCAGCAGGATGATGAATAAGATTTAAGAGTTGTACAGCAGTGGAAACAAGATGCCAGCCCTATTTGTGATATTTTAAAGATGCAATAAAATTCATCTGTTTAAAATAATAATAATAATAATAATAATAAAAACTAGTCAGATCCTTACAAATACTGACAAAGACAACTAGAACTTGTAGCACTGAAAATTTACCCATGTCACATTAAACCACTGACCCTTCTAGAAGACATTATCTTCTGAATGGTGTTAAATTAGAACTAACTAAATCTAAGAAATACATTGAGATTTTGCCAGTGTTGTATCCAGACTAGAATGGGCATTAAGAGTTTGTGTGCACATGTAAGAGCAAAATGCACATAATCAAAGTGTGGAAATGGACTGAGTTGATGATAACACATTATAGTGAGTAGAACTGACACAACTGGTTTATAAATGGGATTGTGGCTGAAAAGAGTAGTCTAGGGAAGTAAATGTCAATTGAAAGAAAGCTAGAGAATAATCTAGGGACAGAAGAACATAGGAAAACCAGAGGTGGATGAGACTTGTGGTTAATAGCACAAATACAAGAATGTCCTTCTAGGAACTGGAACAATGTATGTCACAATTGCAAGGTGGTAAGAATGTGGAGAAGCATGGGAAAAATACAATTAATATATCCTATGGACTAAAGTTAACAGCAATACTGTAATATACCTGCATCGATGCCAAAGATGTACTGTATTAATAACAGGGAGCTCTAGAAAAAAATATAACAAATGTACACTATAGACCATAAGTTAGTGGTAATAGTCAATGATATTATCTCATATCTGTAACAAATGCTCTACAACAAAGTAGTATGCTGGTGAAAGAGTATATGGGAATTCCACATGTGTATGATTGTTTTGTAAGTTCACAACTTCTTAAAAAAGCACAGAATCACAAAAATTATTAACAAAGGCAAATCTATATAGAAAACAGATAGTTATTGTGTTAAAGGGTATATATCCAAGTTATTCAAATGTACAGCTCCAGCAGGGTCAATGATTTTGACTTGTACTCTATTAGCCAATTGTGAATTCTCATGCAAATGTTGTTTGGAAAGGAACTGGAACTTTCCTTTCTTCCAAAATAAGTTAGGTCAATACCATTTCCACAAGGACCTAGGGAAAAGCCCCAGGGAGACCCAAAGATCCCATGAGTGATGACCAAATGCTGCCCCTGGACTTTCTCCCCTAAAGCATAGGCAGTAAGATGTTAGAGAACTGAAAATCTAAAGAGGAATAAATTCTTAGACCCACGAATAAAAACTTGCATTTCAGGCATGACTTGAACGAGCATGCCCACACTCTCGTCTTGAGTGTGTACTTTCACTTTCATTACATTCTCTTGCTACTAAAACAACAACAAAAACTTGTCTTTGCTCCTTTCCAGCAGTACTGTGAGTTTCTGTTACCATATTCACTTACCAGTGCAAAGATGAAAAAGCATATACTTAATTGTGTCTTATAATAGTAAACCGTTTAGAACAGAAATTAATTCCAGACCTCTAAGAAATCTGTAAAAATTTTCCAGAGGTAAGAAACAATGACCTATGGTAGACTATAGCCATGACCTTGGGGTCTTAGTGCTAACTCTAAAAAAGTGCCATGAGATATTATTTGATGACAGGTGATCAAGACAACAGTTTATGCGTTATCTGGAACAGATATTATGATCTGAAATGAATATTCAGCATGTCCGCCTTTAATTCCACATGGAAATTCACAGACAGGTACATGAAAAAGATGGCACCCTTTTTCATTTTAGGCTATCCTTGAATCAATACATGACCCAACCCTTACCTCTATGCTGCAGCTTCTAAGATTAATATCTCCATCTCTGGAATTCCTACTAAGATACCAGCCCCCTATTTCTAATTGCTTGTAAGAAATATTTGGATATCCTAATATTATGTTAAACTCAGCAAATCTTAACTGAACTCACGATGAATCCATGCTTGATACTCAGTGGAGGGCTCAGTTCCTAAGACAGAGAAAGCACTCAAGAAATATTTGCTAAATGAATTGTCCTTGCTCTGGTTGTTGTTTCCAACCTCAAGTCCCCAAATATGTTTCCCAGCCACCAGTTTCCCATTTGGCTTCTTTGAAATAATTGAATCGTATGTTGTTTCCCTCCCTGGACACTCATTCAAATACTTACCAACTCCCTCAATTCTTTCTTCACAAACTCTTTCACACTTACCATTGGTACAACCATCAATCAGACACTGACCACCTTATACCTGGGCAAATGAACCTGTCTCCTAGTTTTGCACAATTTCCAACTATCTCTTTCCCATCTGACTACCACCACAGGATTGGGTGTCCTAAAAATAACAGCTTCACTCCTTTCTTAGAAACTCATACTGGCTCAAAACTGTTTCTTACATCAACTCTAAACTATCATGGATGCCTTTTAATGTCTGTCTAAACTGGAACCACCGTACCTCTCAATCTTTATCACCTATTGAATGCCTCTACATTACTCCGATCATTTTTGTTCTAACTATAGTTATACAAACTCTACTGCTGTTCTATTGCTCCCCCCCAAAAAAATCTTTATTAACACTTTTGTTGTCCATATGAATTTGATCCTTATAATACTGTCTTTCTTCTAATTTTTTTTCAACTCAGTACATTATGTTTCTCTAAACAAAAACTAAATTCCAGGTGGCTAGAGATAATAACCTAAAAAGCAATATACTATAGTGATTAAAAGTGCACATCTGGGGTTTTCTCAGGTTTAAAATGCAGCTCCAGGACATTAGGTTGACCAAGATAGTGGCATAAGATGTTCCATTATCTTGTTTCAACACAGAATCTTTGAACAATGAGCAAAAGCTAGCAGTCATCTTCCTCAAAACTCTAGAAAGCAGGGAAGCGGATGTGGCTCAAACGATTGTGCTTCCGCCTACCACATGGGAGAGCCCATTCTTGGTGCCTCCTGGAGAAGGTGAGCTGGTGTGGCAGGCAGGCGCGGTGAGCTGATGCAACAAGATGATGCAACAAAAGAGACACAAAGAGGAAAGACAATGAGAGACACAACAAACTAGGGAGCTGAGGTGGCTCAAGCCATTGAGTGCCTCTCTTCCACATGGGAGGTCCCAGGTTCGGTTCCTAGTGCCTCCTAAAGAGAAGAGCAGACACAGAGAGCACCCAGCAAATGGACACAGAGAGCAGACAGCAACTGCAAACAATGGGGGAAGGCAATAAATAAATAAAATAAATCTTAAAAAAAAAAAAAAAAACAACAACTCTAGAAAACAGATACTGGATTGCAATTAACAGGGTGAATACTGAATCAAGAAAACACATCTTTTAAAAAGGGTAGGAAACATTTGTGGTGCCTTTGTTGACTCTCCCTACCTCCTCCCGGGCATGGGGTGGAGCCGATCTGCACTCGAATTGTGCATCCCTGGCCCTGTTCCAGAAGGAGCAGAGTAATCCCTGTGCACATAATAGGGTGCCTGTGAGTCAGTGCCAATCCATCCTGTGGCAGACTGAAAGACTGAAACACAACACTTGTCACTTGCCCTCCCCAAATATGCCATACAGGCAGAAGCAGCCAGCAGCCAGCTAAAGCCCTGTAAGAAACAATTAAATCAAAGCAACCTGGGGCAAAAGATAACCTGCTATAAGACATACAATAGAGCATGGGGGACAGGGATTGTGTTGGGATGGAGAGGTGGGGAAGTTGGCTGTTTCATAGGGTGTAGGGACAGCATTTCCATTCCTGTAAATGTATAAATTTCTAAGGCCTGGAGCACAAGCCCATGACAAGATGCGGGCTCAGAAAAGACATTAAAGAGCCTGCACTTCACTTTCACCTTGGGGCTGATCTTCTGGATAGGAGGGATAAACTCTTCAAGAAAGCACCAGCCAGCACAGATTTAATTTGCAAAGACTATGAAAGGCATTTTTTTTAAACATTGATTTGTTTCTTTGTTAGCTCCTGGAACTCAAGGAAATCTCTGAAATATGAGATTTGGACACAAGTTTAAGACATGCACATCTCAGGGACTATATTTCAAAGTTAAAAAATTAAAATATTTTAAAATGTAGAGTATGTAACAAAAGATTACAAGACATAAAAAGAAACAGGAACTGATGGTCCATCCAAAGGAGCAGGATAAAAATTCAGAAAACATCAGAAGAGCGTACTTTCACAGAGCAAAGACATTTTAAAAAGTGTTCTTCAGGAATTCAGGGAAGATGGTGCCAGAGTAGATATGCAGGGTTCAACTCTCTTACAAAAGCAATGCAGGAAAGGCAAAAAGCTGTCTGAGGGTGCTGCTTTGGGGATCTGCAGACTAGGAGAGTGCTGCACATCTTCCAGGAGAGTAAGGGACAGAGAGATGAAGAAGTCAAAATAAAAACCATGAGTTACTAACCCCTACTGGGAATGGAACTCATCCCCCACTCTCAAGGCAAACAGCTTGGGTAAAGTCCATGGCTCACTGCAGCCAACTGAGAAGGGGAAAGATGGCTTCCTCCCTGGGAAAAGGGAGAGTGTGGCAGAGGGTGGAGAGTGGTTTCTCTTCAGTGAGTTTGGACAGCAAAGCCCACTTTAAATCTTGCCTCTTACCAGACCAGAATCATAGACACGGTGTTAGTGGTGGGGAATACTGTATGGTATGCATGATTTGTTTTGTAAACTCACATCTTAAAATAAATATCAAAAGAAAAAAAAAAAGATAGACATATTGACCAAGGGAATCAAATTGAGAATTTGAAAATAGATCCTCACATCTAAGTCAAATAATTTTCAACAAGGCTGTCAAACCCACCCAGCTGGGTCAGAACAACCTGTTCAACAAATGGTGCTGGGAGAATTGTATAAATACAAGGAAATTAAACAAGACACTTATCAACCAGTGGATCAAGGAAGAAATCATAAGAAAGTACTAAAAGGGTAATGTATAGCTCTAAATGCCTACATTAAAAAAGACCTAACCTCCTACATCGAGGATCTAGAAAAAGAAGAGCAAACTAAACACAAAGTAACCAGAAGGAAGGATTAGAACAGAAATAATTGAAATAGAGGATTTTAAAAATGCAGACAATTAACAAACCTAAAAGTTGGTTCTTTGAAAAGATCAATATAATCAACAAGGCTTTAGCAAGACTAACAAAGAGAAAAAGAAAGAGGATACAAATAACAAAAATCAGAAATGAAAAGGGTACATTATTTATGACCTCACAGAAATAAATAGGATTTTAAGAGGATGTTATGAACAATTGCACACCAACAAATTAGGCAAATAGATGAAATGGACAAATTCTTAGAAACACACAAACTACCTCCACTGACTCAAAAAGAAATGGAAGATCTCAACAGACCAATAAAAAGCAAAGAGATTGAGTCAGTATTCAATAATCTCCCAACTAGGGGAAGCCAAACACTAGATGGCTACACTGGTGAATTTTAGCAAACATTCCAAGAAGAATTAACAAAAATCCTTCTCAAATCTTCCAAAAAATTGAAGAGGAGGGAACATTTTCTAATTCATACTATGTGGTCAACATCACCCTCATTCCAAAGCCAGATAAAGATACCACAAAAAAAGAAAATTAAAGACCTATATCCCTTATGAATATAAATGTAAAACCCACTAACAAAATACCAGTACACTAAATCCAACAGCAAATCAAAAGAATTATATTACATGATCAATTGAGATTTATCCCAGGTATACAAGGGTGGTTCAATATAAGAAAATCAATTAATGTAAGATAGCACATTAAAGAACAAATGAAAAAAAAATACACATGATCATCTTAATTGATGCAGAAAAGGAATTTGACAAAATCCAGCACTCCTTCATGATAAAAACACTCACAAAACTAGGAGTAGAGGAAATTTCCTCAACATGATAAAGTGCATACATGAAAACCCACCACTGACATCATACTCAATGGTGAACAAGTGAAAGCTTTCCACATAAGATCAGGAAATAGACAAAGATGCTCACTGTCACAACTGCCATTTGTACTGGACATTGTACTGGAGGTTCTAGCCAGAGCAATAAGGGAAGAAAAAGAAATAAAAACTATCCAAATTGGAAAGGAGGTAATAAAGTTTTCCCTATTTACAGATTATCTGATTCTATATACAGAAAATCCTGGAAAATTCACATCAAAGCTACTCAAACTAATAAATGAATTCAGCAAAGGGTAGGTGTACAAGATCAACACAAAAATCAGTTGTGTTTCTATATAATAGTAACAATCTGAAAAGGAAGTCAAGAATAAAAAATTCCACTTACAGTAGGAACTAAAAGAACCAAATATTTAATAATAAATTTAACCAAGGATGTAAAAGACTTGGATATGGAAAACTACAAAATATCGCTGAAAGAAGACTTAAATAAATGGCAGAACATTTCATTTGCATGGCTTGGAAGATTAAATTTTTTTAACAAATCAATTTTACTGATACATATTAATAAAGCATATATCTATCCAAAGTATACAATCAATGGTATTCAGTGTAATCACATATTTGTGCATTCATCACTCCAATCATTCTTAGAGCACTTGCATTACTCCAATAATAATAATAATAAACAAAAAACAAACAAAACTCATCACCTCTCAATCTGTCTATTCTTCCCCTGCTGTACATAGCTGCTATTCTTTTTCCTTTTCTCTAGTATATTCGTATTTACATTTTGTAACAACAGTCTTATATATGCAATATCACCCAAATTTGTATTTTACTATCTTATACAGTCCCATGTTACAGTTTTTAGCTATCTTTCTAGTAATATACATGACCTTAGACTTACCCTTTCAACCACTGTCATACCTTTACAACAACACTGTAGTTACAAACACCATGATATGCTTTAACCAATTCTCCCATCCAAGTACTAACCAGCTCTGACCCTGCTTAGCTTCCGAGATCAGACGAGATCGGACGCGTTCAGGATGGTATGGCCGTAGACAGCTTTAACCAATTCTATTCATGTCCAAAGATTTACAAAGTATTTAAAATATTTTATAAATATATGAAGATGTCAATTCTATCCAAAGCGAATTACAGATTCAACACAATCCCAATCAAAATTCCAAAGCCTTCTTTGCAGAAATGTGAAAGCCAATCATCAAATTCATGTGGAAGGGTGTTTTAATCTGCTACGCTGCTGAAAGCAGATACCATAAAACGGGTTAGCTTTTAACAATGGATTTTAATAACTTACAAGCTTACAGTTTTGAGGCTAAGAAAAATGTCCAAAACAAGGCATCATCAAGGTGATGCTTTCTTCCCAAAGACCAGCTGCTGGCAATTCTTGACCTCTCTAACACATGGCATGGCACATGGCAGTGTCTGCTGGTCTTTCCCTTCTCTTCTGGATTTAATTGCTTTCAGCTTCTTGCTTCCATGGTTTTCTTTCTTCTCTTCTCTTCTTCTCTCCCCACTCCCCCCGCCGCCATTCATCCTGTTTACAAAGGACTCCACTAAGAAGATTAAGACTCACACCTTAATTGAAGGAACTGCAGGAAAACCTACTTACAAATGGTTTACACCCACAGGAATGGATTAGCTTTAAGAATGTGATTTTCTGGGGGTACATACAGTTTTAAACCACTTCAAAGTGTAAGGAGCCCCAAATAACCACAACCATCTTGGAAAAGTTGGAGGACTCACACTTCCTAATTTTAAAACTTATTAGAAAAACTACAGTATTCCAAACAGCATGGCAGTGGCACAAGGACAGACATGCAGACCAATGGAACGGAACTGAGAATTCAGAAATACACCCTCACATCTATGGCCAAAGAATATTCCCATCAACAAATCATGCTAAGAAACTGGACATGCATATGCAAAGTATCAAGATGGACCCTTATCTCACTTATATTAAAAAAAAAATAACTCAAAATGTATCAAAGACCACTACGGACCATGGTTGGTGGTAATAGTCTGATGATATTATCTCATAATCTGTACCAAATCCTCCACGATGGTGTGGTGTGTTGGTGAAGGAGTGTTTATGGGAATTCTACACATGATTGTTTTGTAAGTTCACTACTTTTGTAAGAAAAATATTTCAAAAAGAAGAATAATAATAATATGGGGGTTGGGAAAAATACACCAAATGTAAGATAGGGACTATAGTTAGTAGTAATATTTTGATGATATTCTTTCATAATTTGTAAGAAATGTTTCACAACGATGCAAGGTGTTGGTGGTGGTGTGATGTATAGAACCCCTGTATGATATTATGTATATTTGTTTTGCAAGTTCACAACTTTTACTATACACTTATTGTTTAGTTAATGTTCATGTATGAGTGATATATTTTAAGAAAAAATTTAAAAATAGTGAAAAAAAAATGTATCAAAGACCTAAATATAAGAACTATAACTATGAAACTCCTAGAAAAAAAATACAGGGAAGCATCTTCAGGACCATGTATTAGGGAATGGTTTCTTAGACTTTGCAAAACCCAGAGCACAAGCATCAAATGAAAAAATAGATAAATGGGATTTCATGAAATTAAAAACTTCTGTGCATCAAAGGACTCCATCAAGAAAGTAAACAAAGGACCTACATAATGGAAGAAAATATATGGAAACCACATATCAGATAGAAGTTTAATATCTAGAACATATAAAGAAATCCTATAACTCAACAGCAAAAAGACAAACAACCCAATTGAAAAATGGGCAACATATTTGAAAAGACTTTCTCCAAAAGAGATACACACGTGTCCAAAAAGCACATGAGAAGGTGCTCAATATCATTAGTTTTTAGGGAAATGCAAACCAAAACCACAATGAGATACCATATCACACCCACTAGAATGTCTACTACTCAAAAATCAGAAAATAACAAATGTTGGGGCAGATGTGAAGAAATAACAACACTCATTCATTGTTGATGGGAATGTAAAATGTACAGCCACTGTGGAAAACAATTTGGTGCTTTCTCAGAAGGTTAAGTATAGAATTACCATATAACCTGGCAAGCCTACTTCTAGGTATATATTCAAGAGAACTAAAAGCAGGGACTCTGACAGATATTTGCACTCTAATGTTCATAGTAGCCTTATTCACAATTGCCCAAAGATGGAAGTAGCCCAGGTGTCCATCCACAGATGAACAGATAAGCAAAATGTGGTATGTTCTTAAAATGGAATATTCTTCAAGTGCAAATAGAAATGAAATTCTGATACAGTTTACAGTATCATCATGTTAAACTGAAATAAGTCAGACAGAAAAGGACAAATATTTATGATCTCACTCAATGAAATAATTATGATAAGCATATTAATCAGAAACTAGAATACATGTTACCAGTGAGGTTAAGGTAGGGAATAGGGAGATAATGCTTAATTGGTACAGTTTCTTCCCGGGGTGATGGAAAAGATTTAGTAATGGATGGTGGTGATGATAGCAAAACATTGTGAATGTAATTAACACCACTGAATTATATATTTGAATGTGGTTAAAAGGGGGAAATTTTAGGTTGTAAATGCTTCTTGAATAAAAATTTAAATAAAAAACAAAAGCATGGGGCTATACAGCACAGTGAACCCTAATGTAGACTGTGGACTATAGTTAATAGCATAATTATGAACATATCATTTAATTAATTGCAGCACACTTGGTAGCACACTAATATAAAGTGTTAATAATAGGGAAACTGGAGAGCAGATGTGGCTCAAGCAATTGAGTACTCGCCTTCCACATGAGAGGTCCCAGGTTCAGTTCCGGGTGCCTCCTGAAAAAACAAAAACAAGCAACAAGCGCAACAAGTGAAAAAACCAACTCAGGGAAGCCAATGTGGCTCAGTGGTTGAGCACTGGCTTCCCATATACGAGGTCCCAGGTTTAATCCCCGGCCCTCGGTACCTCAAAAAAAAATAGGAAAACTGGGAAGCCAATGTGGCTCAGGTGCCTGAGCTTCCACTTATCACATGAGAGGTTTGGGTTCGGTTACTGGTGCCTCCTAGAAAAGATGCACAAAACAACGAGCTGATGCGACAGGCTGGCGTAACAAGCTGACACAATAAGATGATGCAGTGAGATGACGCCACCAAGAGACACAGCAAAGAAACACAATGAGAGACACAACAAAGCAGGGAGCGGAGGTGGCTCAGGCGATTAGGCGTCTCCTCCCACATGGGAGAGCCTGGGTTTGGTTCCCAGTGCCTCTTAAAAAGAGAAGACCAGCACACAACAAACAGACATAGCAAATGCAAACAATAAGGGGTTAGGGAGAAATAAATCTTTTAAAAAAATAATAGGGCAACTATGTGTTGGGGTTAGTATATGGAAACTCACATTTTCTGCCTTATTTTTCTGTAAACCTACAACCTTTTTCACAAAAAAAAAAAGCCAAAAAAAGAGTATATGTCATGATTAATATGTCATTATTTTTATTTATTATATTTCCTCTAGCCATTACCATCCCCACCCCCTTCAATCTCACAGCTAAGACTGGAGAAATCATTGTTTGTGTTCATTATTTCTACATCATCACATCCCACTTATACCTCAAAGTGCTTCTACTTGACTTCTGGTCATTCCATTCTACTAAACCCATTCTTGACAAAATCAGCATTGACCTCTTTGTTGCCAAATCCAATGATACTTTTTAGTTTGTTTCTTGTTGTTGTTATTTTTTACTACCGACCATTCTGCAGACTTTCACAATTTTTGACTACTTCCTCCTTAAATCTCTATTTCCTTGGTGTCTGTGATACACAATTCTCTTGAATTTTCCTCCCATATCTCTGGTCTTGTTACTCTCCTTTCAATTCCTCTCCCCCTACCCTTGACTTATTATCAGCATCCCCAGAGTTCTGTCCTGAACTCACTTCTCTTGTCATGTTTTAAATACCTTCTTTCCCGTGGTTCCCATTACCATCCATACACTGACAGCTCCCAGAGTTTTATCTAGAGTCCACATCTCTTCTAGGGTCCCAGTCTCATATGCCCTACCACCTCCTAGATCTCTCAGCTCATCTACATTTTTTGTCAAGAGCTGTATGCATCCATTTTCCCCCTTTGCCCCCAAGTCCTGCTCCTCATCTTGAAGTCCCTAGAGCACTGAAATGCAGCACCATCAACCCAGTGACACAAGTCACAGACACCTGCGCTATCTGTCCCCATCCTGCATGCCACTCACAATCTGTCACCACGTTCTGCCCATTCTTCTCCCTCGCTACCTCCTGATTCTGCTCACTTCTCTCACGGCAGGGCTAAGAGTTGATTTCAGTCTGTCACTGTCCCCACCCTAGATTACTGCAGCAGGTTCCTAACAGGTATCTCTGCCTCTGGTCTTGCCGACTGCCTTGTTCCTTGGCCGTACTGAAGTCTGACTCATCTGTCTGAAAAGGAGAATCTGATCAAATCAATTTCTAGCTTAAAACCTTCATTGTGATTCCCATTATTGTTTGATAAAATCAAACTCCTTAGGGACAATCCTCTTTTAGACTCTACTTACCTTGCTAGTTTCATCTCTCATCATTTCCATCCTCAGACTCTAAACTGAACTGGAATGAACTACTTGCAGTTCCTTAAAGGCACTATTCTTTCTGGTAGGTTCTACTCCCGCTATTTGGAATTCGCCTACTTCATCCTTTTCTACTTCCCTAACTAACTACTATTTGTGCTTCAGAGTTTGATTTTTTTTTTTACTTTATTTTGTACATTTAATAATTGAAAATATAAACAATTAAAAACTAAAAAGTAAACACAGATGAATAAATATATACATTTCTCAATTAAATGTAATAGTTACATATAAAATTTTTTTTTAATCAAACAATATGCTACACAATATATTTGGTTCATAGTAACGCATTCATACAGTATTTGTCCTTTTGTGTCTGGCTTGCTTCACTCAACAGGCTTCCCCAACTTCCATAGTTTCAATTAGACAATCCTTCTTTGTGTTTCTTTTGCTCTGTCTGCATACCTATAACACTGCATTTCTTGCTATCTTATAATTACCTTCTGTCTCTCCTATTCACTGAAATCTTTGGGGACCTTAGTATATGTGTCTTTTCATTATTTTATCCCCAGCACATAACAGAGAACTCGATACCTAGTAGCTTGCACAATATACATTTATTAAATGAATGAATGAACGACCCTAGAAGCAGTTCTCAATGCATAATGGGCATCACCATAATATTTTGGGTCTAAATAAAAAATAAATTTTTGAATTCACAATAGATTTCCTCATAATGTAATATCTCAGGAGAAAGATAAAATATCCAGGAAATTAATAGTGTCATTCTGTCCAATAAGGAAGAACTGCTGGTAAAAAGATTGATGTGTATGAAAGTACAAGATACCTTAAGAGTAAGTGACCATCCTGCAGTTTATAATAGTGGAAGAAGGAGATGCTAGAAATGCTCATCCATGTACCCTGGACTCTAAAATATATATAAAGACATAAACAGATATAGAGTTATACCTAAACAAACCTCAGAATGGTATTTATGTTATACCAAGAGCTGTAAAATTGCCCATACAACTTGACCCAGTTTTCCCTCCCCTAGGAATTTATACTAAAGTAATTATTAAAAGAAGAAAAATGCAATAAAAATATGTGGTATATTCTTATAAAACCCGGAAACAACAAAGGGTCCCCATGAAGTAAATAATTAGGTGAATTATGGCATCAATTTTTAATGATATGGCATTTAGGAAAAAATAAAAAGCACATGTATGAAATAATATATATTCTTTTATTACACCTATGAAAAACATATGTAAACAAAGGGATCATAGAGAAATAAAAATAATTATATTTGCTATAAGTTTGTTTCCAAAATTGTTCAATTAAAAGATAATTAAAAACAGAGTATGACTCCAATAGAGGAATCAGTTTTAGGTTCTAATTATGTTTTTTAAACCTAATTACAAAATTGCCTAGCAATTTCTAAAAGGAATAAAGGAATGCTGTATGTTCAGAATCCAATATAAAATAGGTATAAAATAGGTACTATCATTGCCATTTTTTAGATGAGGAATATGACCCAGAGATGCTAAATGACTTATCCATGGCTCAAAGTTACTAAGTGGTAAGGTCAAAAGTCAAATCCAAGTACACCTCAGCTCTGACTTAGAACCCTTTTGTAAAACAACATCCTGTTTGAAGCCATTCTTTTACAAATTTGAATTTTAATAAACAAACAAGAAATCAGGAATGAAGGGAGGAAAAATGAAACAAATTCAAAAGGAATGAAAGAAATTTTAACTAAGAGATACCTATTCCAAAACTATCCAAGGCTTGTAAAAAAAATGTTAAAATGAAAAATACCTTTTAATCTTTTTTGATGGTCTTGTTTTGCATTTGTTTGATAAAGATGCTTATAGCAAGTATGTAATTAGTTATCTATTGATGGCACTGGACTCTTACATTTGGAAAATTCACTAGTGATCTTGGGGAGGAGAGTCCTACCTCCTACCACAGAAAACTAAAACTCAAGACACTTGCTAACTTGAGTATCAGCAGCAAGGACATAAGAATATGCTCAGGCAATCAGAACGCCCTGCTTGATGTCCAGATATGGAATATGAGTCAGGAAGAAGGGAGCTTTTAGAAATCACTCTAGAGTCAGCTGTAACAGCATCTAGTGGGGGCGGCACTGTGATGGCCATCGTGGCATTCTTAAAACAATGTTCCTGGGCAGGAATTTGGCTGTGGTTCAAGTTACTCAGCTTCCCGCGGTCCCTGCCTATTTCCTGAGCCTGTCTCTCTAATATTCCCATTGATTGCTGAACTTCCTAATACGCTGCCCACATATATTCCTTTGCAGTTTAAGTTAACTGAAGTCTATTTCTGCTGATTGCAACCAATCAACCAGCCAGGGCTGGGAAAAAGGTGTACATGACCAAGTGATGGTAAAAAATTATTGTGGTTTTTTTTTTTTTTCTTTTTCTTTCTGCTTCATCCATTGAAGAGAATGATCTTCTAACTAGCAAGTGAACATGAATAAACTACAAAATAAAATAATATGAGGGCATCTACACTCTTTAATAAAAGTTAAATTTCTAGGCTCAAGGAGATCACATACTAGGTTCCAGAAGAATGTATTGATGAAACTCAAAGGCACTTTCCTTAATCTTTGGTAAGCTATAGAAATAGAAAAATCTCATCTACAAACATGTCTAGATTCGCTCCAAAAAAGGGCAAATGGAAGATTTTATAAAATCTGGAATCTAACATGTATCCCTATAAAATTTTAGAGTGAATAAGGTTCATAGCCCTATGAGCAAGCATGTGCTCACTCAAGAACATGATATATGGGATCTAAGCCCCCTCTCAATTAGAGGTGGAGTGGGCATCACCATCCCAGAATCCTCAGGATTGAGGAATGTACGATGGACTAGAGTAGACTTCCTGGTATTCTACAATAGACTTATTGTTATTCTAGCAATGGAAGAACTTTTATCATTGATGTGGAGGCAGTGGCCACCAGAAGTTCTAAAGGGAGGGAGAGGGCAGAATGGTTGTAATATGGGGACATTTTTGGGATATTGGAATTGTTACGAATGACGTTGCAATGACAGATACAGGCCATTATATATCTTGTCATAACTTACAAAATTGTGCACAAGAGAGTTTAAACTATAATGTAAACTATAACCCACACTTAGTGGCAATGCTCCAATGTGTTCATCAATTGTAACAAATGTACCACACTAATGAAGGAAGTTGTTAATGTGAGAAAGTGTGGGAGGAGTAGGGAGTGGGGCATATGGGAATCCCCTACATTTTTAATGTAACATTTATGTAATCTAAGTATCTTTTTAAAAAATTAAAAAAAGAAAAAGAAAAAAAAAGAACACAATATAAATAGAAGGTGCTTTTTGATGGTGAATTTTTCTTCCTGCTCTTATTCTGCATTTTCCACATTCATTTTCCATAATGAATGTTAATCCTTTAAAAATGGAAGAAAACAATTTAAAGGGCTAGTCATATCATGCCATGAAAAACCTCGTATCTTTTTTTGATGGGGTAATTCTCCTACTAGATGACTGCGATACCACAGACTTGTTGATGGTGCTTTCAAGAAAGTACTTACCAAAATCCCCATGAAAACCTGTAGACAAGACAGAAACCTGTGGAGTGGATGATACATTTAGAGGAATTTGAGGATGAACAGTATTCGAGTTAGGTGAACTCACAGCTGGGCATATTTTCATATTAAAATTATGTCTATTAGTGAAGAGATATCAATTTGTAGGGAAATAGAAGTCCAGAGGTGGATTAGAAAGTTTTATGGTAGGTAATGTTTAACATTACTTATAATGACTTGCAAAGAATGCAAGTTATTACAATTTTTACAGATGACCCAAAACAAGGACATGTGTATCTTAGGTTGAAAGACAAAATGATTGAATAGGATCCATTCTAAGAAGATAAAAAAAGGAAAGCGGGTGTGGCTCAATCGATAGAGCTCCCGTTTACCATATGGGAGGTCCCGGGTTCGCTTCCCGGGGCCTCCTTGTGAGGGCAGGCCGGCCCGCGTGGCGTGGTGGGCTGATGCAGCAGGACCTCACAGCAAGGGAGAGATAAGCAGACACGGAAGAAACACACAGCGAATGGACACAGCAAACACAAGCAGCAAGGGGTGGGGGGGATAAATAAATAAATAAATAAACCTTTGGGGGAAAAAAAAAGAAGGTAAAAAAAATTTATTAAGAATAAATGTAAAGTTCAAGATGAGGCTGAGTAATAAATTATGGAAGTAAAGAATAAGGGAGGGAAAACCAGATAAGAGTTCACAAGGAATACACCTGAGGACTGGAGCTGATGAGAAGGTTGATAGCCCAAAAGTGTGGGTGGAGCTGCTGCAATAACAAAAAAGATGCGGTGGATATGGGTGGGCAATAATAAGCATCATAAGACAGCTGCACTATCCTGTGCAGGTCTGAAGACCATTGTTTTAAGAAGAATATCTACTAACTTAAAAGGTTATGAAAAGACAGTAACCAGAGTGAAAACAGTTTTGGGAAAGAACTAAAGATGTTTAGCCTGGAGAAGAAAAGTGTGAAGGGGGCGGGGAGGCAGTTTCTGAGTTTTAAAGCACTTTCATATGCAGAAAAGTAGAGACTACTGTGTGATTAACTCCACAAGACAAAAGTAGGGCTAATCAGCTCGTGTTCATAGAGCAAGAGAGTTATTTATACTAGAGATAAAGTCAAAGCATGGAGCTAAGATTTCTTTTTCCATCTTTGTGCCCAGTGCCTCTCCAGAACCTGAAATACTTAAAGGATAAGAAAAGCAGTAGTTCTCAGGGTTCTGGACACTAATGAATACTTAAGGGCAGGGAAACCCTCCAGAGCAGATTTTCCAATCTATTTTCAAGGTGCTGGTTTACAGAACAGGAATAAGCCATAGGTGTGGCTATAAAGTGATATAATATGAATGGAGAGTCTCATTCTTTATGCAAGTAACAAATAAAAAACCTATAATTAATATAAAAATAACTAGCTTGTGGCTATGAATTTTTAAGTGTCATCTGTAACTTAGAAATCCTTTCATTCTTAGCTGTCATTCTTTTTCATTCACAAAATTCCTGATGATACATGACTCTCACTCTCTCACCACTTCCCTCTCCCTCTAGCTCCTCATCACCCCACTCCTGAATTCCCTTCCTTTTCTTTTTGGTCACATTGCGCCCAGCTTTTACTCTCTTAGATGGCAACTCAGTTTGTCAACACATCTCACTCCTGCTTAGTTCTACTTCCACTCTGCTCCATCTAGTGGAATGCTGATTTTTACAGTGTGGTGCCAGCTTGAAAAAAAAAAAAAAAAAGTCATCTTCTACTTTGCTGTGCTGGGTTAGGAAATAAACATAAGAAACAAAATCTATATAAAGGTATAAACACATTACTTTGATTAGATAAAATTAAGTCTTATTTCCCAAATACTCTAGAAATCTAATAGCACATTTATTTGAAGAAAATGGAAATGTATTCAATGCAAAAAAAGCTTAAGCATTATGCTCAAAAAGGCTATTCTGTCAAGAAATAAAAGACAGGTAAATGATTTTCTTCTCTATTATCAAAGCTTCATTAGCATGGCCCTGTTAAAAATAAATTATTATTTAATAATTGCAAAAGACGCTCTAGGGTTCATTGAGAAGTTTTCTTTTTTTTCCCTTAAACTGAGTAATAAAAAGTTTTAAATGTTAAGAAAATGAAAATATTCTTGTGTTTGAATTTTTATATTTATGGAATGCAAGGTCGGGCTTGGAAATATGTGAAAATGAATTTCATCACAAAGGCATGAACCATGGGTATGGTTCTCTGGAAAACAAATTATATATTCTTCCATAAGTGTTCATAGAGTACAAACTGAACAATCAACCCAGAGCCTGATGGGTATTTTCTTCAGATCTACTCTCATTAATCTGCATATGATATTCTCATGATTAGATTAATGGCCTTTAGAATGGAAGGGAGCTTAGAGTTCATAGGCACAAATGTTAATGCAGGACCTTCCCACAATCATAGTGAACACCCGGTTGTGAATACAGATAACTCTGTGGAACTTGACGGGATCAAATCTTACACTCAAGCTAAAAACCTTTTTGGTGTAGGCTCTCTTATCGCTTTACCTCTAGGGTTGAAAAGGCCAAGAAAGATCATAGGTCCGATCACTACCATCATCTTAATAAATTTTTTAAAAATTTTACAGAGAGAAAGGGACACACAAATAAACTGGAAAGCAAATGAATAAAATTCAAACTTTGATGGTGGAGCACTGTATGGGAATCCTGTATGGTGCTCTTTAAATATTTGAAAAATTTTTAAAAAGCAGTAAAAGAAAAATTCAATCTGTAAAACACAGCAAGTTTGGCAGAACCCACCCTCACACCAACACTCCTGGTTCATTAATTTTTTCTCCAAGCTGTAGCCATGGTGTTCTTCCTAAAACAGAAATCCAATCCCATCCAAAACAACAAAGCAAGACAAAAATAAAAGAAAACAATGAAAACATTCCAAATCTCCTTATTACCCTCAGGTAAATCCCCAAACCCTTAACTGGACTTCAAGATTCATCATTATCATACATCCCGGACTCCATCCTCATCAGTAGTAGCCTGCCTCTTTGCACCGTACGTGAGATATTAGCCGTACTTAGCAGCTTTCACTTCCTCAAAGGAACAAAACTCTCTCTAAGCTTCTGAGTTTTTGCAGAAATTGACCTCTCAACTTGGAATACCTTGCACTCCCATCTCTGACTCTTGGCTAATTAATATCTGCTCACTCTTCGAGTCAGTTCAAATACCACTTTCTTCAAACACTGAAGACTGGTTTAGTGCTCCCATACCACCTTACCTAACACTTAGCCTTTATCTCTCTAGGGTGGATCTGCCTAATTACTTGCCATTCCCCCTACCTTCACACTGTCAAGGAGACAGTAAACTACTCCAGCTCCTCTTCCCTGTTCATCCCCCCATCAACTAAAATACTGCTTGGAACAAAGGAGGCAGTCAACACATCTCTGTTGAATGAATCAATGAATAAATGAAGGAAGGAAACTAACGTGTCAGTGCTGACAGTGGAGATTTCAGGGTTTGGTTTGATTAAACATAAAGTGGACATGGGAAGCGGATGTGGCTCAAGCGACTGAACTCCCGCCTACTACATGGGAGGTCCCTAGTTCAGTTCCTGGTGCCTCCTAAAGAAGACAGGAAGCTGGCGTGCTGGGCAGGCACGGTGAGCTGATGCAATAAGACAATGCAACAAGAGACACATGAAGGAAAAACATAATGAGAGACACAACAAAGCAGGGAGTGGAGGTTCCCGGTGCCTCCTAAAGAAGACAAGCAAGACAGCGAGCTGATGAGACAGGCTGGTGCGGCAAGCTGATGCAACATGATGATGTAACAAGAGGCACAAGAAGAAAAACATAATGAAGGACACAACAAAGCAGGGAACGGAGGTGGCTCAAGTGATTAGGCCCCTCCCTCCCACATCGGAGGTTCCAGGTTCGGTTCCTGGTGCTTCCTAAAAAGAAACAAGAAAGACAAACAGATGTAGAAAGTGCAAACAATGAGGGGGTGGGGAGAAATAAATGAATAAAACAAATCTTTAAAAAACAACAACAACATAAAGTGGACAGAAAGGTTTTTTTCTTAAACATAACCTTTAGAAGCCACAAAATTTTACTCTCTGAGTATGTATGGATATGTTACCACTGCGGGAAACAAATTTAAGACACACCATAAGTTGGAATGGAATAACTCTGGAAGATAAGTAAAATTTTCCTACTGAACTTATTATCTCCAACAGCTAAGTCATTCCCTGGGGAGAATTTGGCTCATATATAGGAATGCTAACTTTTTTTCAGCAGAGCAGAGTCTAATCAAGTGTGTAAATACTGCAGTACGCCAAATCGCAGAGGAAAATTCCTCCTGTGAGTTCCTGAAGGATTTCTTCACCAAGAAGTAACGTAGGCACTGAACAGGACATTATGCACAGAAATACCCTTGGTGTAAGTGAAAGTTAGAATCTGATGATCTTTTTTAGGGGCCCTTGGATTGGAGACTTAAGTGAAAAACCAGGTCTTATCCACATTCACAGGGTTCAATGTAAGGAAAAATGCCAGTTTACAATGTTCAAATACAACTTCAATATTCTCATGTTAGTGAGTCAATTCTCTTCTTGTCCAAAGAGAAAAATAAAAGCCATTCATATCCACAAAAATTAAAACTCAGACACCACCATAATAAGCAAAATCCTGGTGAAGTCACTGGAAACATTGGGGAAATAACTGGAGTTTTAAGTACATATGGCCTTTTTACGATGAAGTCAAGATGATATGATAAACAAATGCTAAGAGCACTATTATGAAAAAGTATTTGCTTCAAGACATCCACTTTTCTGAATGTTGATTGCAAATCGTCAGGTTCTTTCACTCTCTGTAATCATAGAGACTTCAAGACCCTTAAGTCACAAACATAGATTATCAGCTTGAATTATTTTTCCCTTCCAAAAGAGAATTATCACTGAAATTTAGTAAGACTTTAGAAGTCCCGTCCACCTGCCCATCAAACTTTATTTTGGCAGTTTTCTTTCTTACTCTTAGTAAAGGTAACACACACACACACACACACACACACATACATACACAATTAAATCTTATAGGAAAAGGCTTCTACCTCGGCCAAATTTCAGCTGGGAACAAAATTTTACGGGCAGCTAATAAACCTGCTGAAAACAGGGGTTGATAATGGAAACCCTCCCGAGCCCTTAACTACAGTGTGCACGGCTATAATAAAAAGAATTAATGCAGTCAATTTGTACTACTGTTCTCGGAACAAAAAACCCTATTTCAACCGCAGTCTTTTCAACAGCTGATTGGCAGCCCTGTCCATTTCCCCTCTGCAGTGTTGTCAGGAGTCTTCAACATGATAATGAGCCTGTCACCATATTCAAATAGCCCTGTGACAGCATGTTTTGTGAGTGTGACGTCCACTGCAAAGGGTCTGTCAAAAAGCACCTTTCAGAAAATGAAAAGAGAATGCTTTCCCGATGATAAACCTAATTTCTCCATAGATAAAAGAGTGAGATTTTTCATCAGATTTTGTCAGTGTTGTGTTGCATTTATCTCTTCAAATGTTCCTGTTTTCTTTTTTCTAAATATACATAAATTTAGATTTGTCAGTGACGAGGGAAAAAAATGATGATGAAACACATTTTCTTTTCTAGGAAATGGAGTCTATTAGGTTACCACAGAGGGAAAAGAAATAAAAAATATATATATACATGGATTCGTTTTCTATCTCATTAAAAACTATCAAGAAGGGAGGGAAGTTAACTTAGCAGTAGTCTAATAAACTTCCATGTATGAAATTCACATTCCGTATACTTCAATCACTAAGGCCAATTGCTTCCCCCAAAAATTGCCCACAAGAAGTTGCAAAGTTCAAACTGCATTTCCATAGAATCACTTCCTCAGACACAAGAAAATCCTGTAAACATTTTAACAGCAAAGATAACTTCCTACTTCAAGATTTAAGGGTTACTTATTACTTTGGTAAATTGTGTTTGGTTTCTGAATACTGGGAAAATATGTTTTCAACAACCAATAAAAAAACTAAAAACAATTTTTGCAAATAACTAAGATGTTAAAAAATAATTTTGGTGAAGGGGAAAAATATGGTATTTGTTCTTCTCCAGTAATGAAGAGAAAAATTTTAAAAGCCCAGTTTCTAGAGCGTATTATTTAACTCTCCGCTTATTTTTTTTCCAATGTAGACTAATCTCAGTGTGTTCAGCATTAATAAAAAAATTAACAAACTGAATTTAGGTCTTTTCTCAGAAGGGATATATGTGGGTGTAGGTATATATACAATACATACGTATGTACACATATGCATGTATATATGTAATGATAAAAATATATAAACACACAGTGGAAAGGCTGTCAAAGTGTTTACTCTTTGTGAATGTTAGCATCCCAGAATTTGAAAAAATTCACTCTTGTGTACCCAAGGAGAATCACAAAGCCCGCTGGCCTTGACAGTTGAAAAGGTAAGAAGAAGATTGGGATGAGGAAGCAGGGGGATGTGAGGCCAACAGAGAACGGTCATTCCCTCACTCCCAAAGCACCTCCCAAATAAACAAGTAAACTCATGCAGGAGGTCCGGAAGCCTTCGAAGAATGAAAACTTTGGCAGAAATTTTAAATTCAACGCCTACTTTATCTCAGGCTCTGTGACCAACAAGAGACATATTTTCGAAGGCACACACATTTTGTTCAATATCCTACTGTATGATTTGATTCATTAACATTCCTGTATTAAATTTACTATCCAGAATTTTTAAAAAGGTATTACAAAACATTTATAACCTGGTGACGCACCGTCTTGACGTTGGCTGGTGGCCCATTTTTAAAGCAATATTTCCTTTCGATCCTCTGATCATGTGGCAACTTATAAAGCTATATGTGATGCCAGGATTTTGCTATTCAAACGCAGGAGAATCATTGGAATTCTCATTCTCTCAATTTTTAAAATAGATACAGTTTTGGTTATGTCTCATGTTGTTTTGAGGACTGAATTTGTCAGAAGGGCTCATTAGTTAAAGAAAAGGATATGTTCACGTTTTTAATATATCATATATATAAAGCTGACATGACTAGAATGTTCTTTAATTAAAAATTAATACATTTGGTGTTGGAGAGGAAGGGAATTTCAATCTTTACAACAGAGGCTATTCTAAAAATTCCAGGGAGGATTAAAATTAAAACAAAAAAGAAAAAATTTGTTTTAGTTTCAAAAGCATGCTTCATCTTTACTAGTCAACAATTAGTGATGCTAAAAATTATTAACGCAAAACTGCAGTGTCTAGCTTTTCGTTTCAGTGTAAGCAAAGGCAGGTAAAAGTATAAAAGGAGGGGGCTCCCCAATATATGTAAATGTAACCCCTGAAAGAAGATAAAAGTAGCTGAGTATCAGCAATACATTTGACTGATTTTAAGATCTTCAGCTAGAAGGAACTATTATAAAACCAAAAAATAGAGCTGTAGACAGCTGGCTTTGTGCAACACCCCGCTCCTTTGCCTAAATGTTTAAACCACTGGTTTATTTGGGATTAAAAAATAATGAAATCCAAAACTAAGCCATACCCAACATACAAAGCAAATTCCAGAATCTTGAAGACTTTCATTGTCTCTGAAAGTCATTGTCACCACCCTAATCCCCTCATTAAAGCTAAAGAAATGCTGGGATGGCATTAAAATGAATGCAAACCATTTGCAGCAATCTCCTGCTCACACCACTTCCAAATGAAGGCAGGCGCGCATTGCATAATCCAGGCAGCAAGAGCTCCTGACAGGTGGATGATTTATGCTCATAGTCAGAAGAATCGGAGAGCCTGCAGAGGAGACAGCATGAGCAAGGTGGTGGCGAGACAGATGCTCTCAGTGGGCTTGCAGGGGCTGGCAGGCTCCAGCTAGTTCAGGTGCAACCTGGACACTTTAAGTGCTGAACTCCTATTGCCTAGATTCCAACGCTCTGATGTGCCATTTACAATATTATACGCAATGTACACAATGAATAAACTGTCAAACTCAGGCAAGCACTGCATACATGCTGCATATACCGCTCGCACACATGCATCTCATACACTTACCCAAGCACCTAAGTTAAAGGGAAACTATTTTGTCACGTGCTTATTATGAAACAGATGTAAATATGATGTAGTGCGAGGATCCTCCGTCCTGAAAATATGTAGTCCAGGTATGGTGAGTGGAGAGTGACAAGATTCCCTAACAATTGGATCAATATTAAAGATTGCACAGTGGGACTGGAGAAACACACCTCAGCAGAAAACCGACATTCCTGTCAATTATATTAATTATTTTGCAGATACATGACATGCTTCCATGACATTTATTCTGAGAAGGCATCTGAATATTTAAGAGGAAAATGAAAAAAGGGATGGATAAAAGGAAGTGATCCATGAAGGGTTGAACTGCTTTGAAATCAATCTTTAAAATAGTTTTTTACAATTTTTCTCAATCGTCCCAAACAATAACAATCTGGTAGAGTACAGTATTGGTTGAAAGGGTAGATAAACCTAATTATAGCTATTGACAACAGATTACTGCTGCTCCGATCTCCAGCAGGAAGTATTAGCCAGCATTTGACCAGTCAGCAGTACACCAACCGACGGAGAGATTTCACTCCATAGCTCTACATAGAACTATGCAGAACACTTTTTCCCTACTAAGCCAAGTATCTCTGAGGCATATGGCTCTGGGCATTGGCGAAAGGGATGAGCATCCAAATTGTACAGGCTGCAGGTTATCTGGGATGAATGCGATACTTTACTTTCAACCCCTGTGTATTATAGGGTCAAAGGTGGAACTGCCAATGAGAATTAAAGACATAGGCATCCCTTAATTAGAGGACAGTGTTCAAAGACTTGTAAATTCCCAAGAAGCCACTTTGCAAAGCAAGAGTTTCAGTGTTCTCCTGGGAGGGGAAAAGGTGGGAAGTGGGCTTTTTTTTTTCCAGCTACCCACCACTAAACGAGAATGTTTTAAAAGAACAAAATGGAATACACTGTTAAGTCATTCAAACTCCTCTAGACTTTCTCCCTAGAGGAAAAACTCAAACAATTTGAAGTCTTCACAAACTGCATCCAAATCCTTTTTCTAACTTCATTAAGCTCCAATGCTTAAAAATCGTTCATCGCAAGTAGTTTAATTAGAGGATAGTCAGGGCAGGGCCATCTTGACAGGCAGTGCACCCTCCAAGTACCCAGACTGCCCGAGGGGCTGAGTCTCCTACCCAAGGACCCAAAGATGCAACTAGCAAAGGATGAGTTGGGGGCGGTTTCACTTCCTCCTTGCCCAAAAGGGAACTGGGGGTGTGAGTTGATGGGCAATGGAGAGGGTTTCAAACACAAGTCTGGCTTCATCAGTATTCTGGTAGTTTACCATTGTATATACAGAAAAAAAAAAAAAGCATTAAAAAGCATGTAAAAGAAAGGAAATTTTAAGAGAAGCAGAGAACTAAGTTATATGAACTATGCAAGCCTATTTTTCCTTTTCTGCCCCCTCCTTTCTTTCTCGTCCTTCCTTTTCTTTTTCCTTCCTCCTTCTCTCTACATTAACCCTTCCAACCCCCAAACTTAGGGACTGATAACATTGCCATGAGAACTGAAGGAAAGGCACAGAGCTAGCATCAGAGTGTACAGGTGATATGCAGAACTAGGGGATGCTGACATTTATTTGATGCTGTGTAGTTAATCCTTAAGAGGAAGGAAGAAGCGGGAATGCAAGGAGAACGCAGGAGAACATTTCCCATGCATGAATAATTTATACTCTCTGCTTCCCTGGCTGGAATAATGGCTTTGAGGCAGAACTTGAGAAGGCAAGTAAAAAAAAAAAAAGACAAACCGAGTTTCCAAGTGACCTGCAACTTTAAACCCAAGTTGTTTAGAAACATACACACACACACAAAACAAAACAGAGCAGAGTTGTTAAAATTTCTAGGTAGAGAGGAAGGTGCTCCCTTCAACAAAGACTCATATACTATTTATCCTGGAATGCTAGAACAAATGAGCATGAGCAAAAGTAACTGTGGATAGCACCAATTACACCTTGGGAAAGTTAGCAATGACCCCATGAGACGTGAATCCATGGTTTCAAGGTCATTTGTTTCTGGTCCCTGACAGACTTGCCTGCTGTCCTCCCCCAATCCACAGAGGGGCTTCTGTAATTCTGGCAGGTTCTGCTGACCCTGCCTGTCGCCTTCAGATCTCCTGCACACCAGAAAGGGCCTTGGGCCGGAGTCACACAGAGCATTACTGGGGACCTCTGACCCCAGCAAGTCATGGAGAGCAAGCAATGAGAAGACAACCCAACCCTGCTGCGAACATAGCACTCGGTCATTTTGGAGGGAAAATAAGATGACAGTTGAGACCAACCAGAGCTGGTTTGTCTTTGGCTTACTTATGCAGGGTCCTAAATGTGTGGGCACCAAAAGAGTGGTGAGGATAATAATAACAGCTAACGTTTACTGAGGACTCGGCTTTGTCAGACATTGTGCTAAGTATTTTAAATGCAATATCTTATTTAATCCTCACAGCAAACACATTATTTTACAGATGAAGAAACTGAGGCTTTGGAAGCATTGAGATGCTAATAAATGCTTCCTTACCAGCAACTCAGGGCTGTCTATTAGCAAAATCCATGATCTTAAGAACAGCCTATATAGAATGATATATTTATAATACAAGTCCAATAAAGCATCTTCATTTTTTCAAACATATTAAACCTGTGACTTGGTAAAGATATCACAATACCTACTGGAATTTTGCAATGTTGGAAGAGACTAATGATTAATACCTTTTGAAATATGCTTACCCTCTACTTCTTGCCCTCCACATTTAGCCTCAAAGTTCTTAAAATAACTGGGTTTAAAGAAAAGTAAAAGTAAAATAAAGAAAAAGAAGTAGGTATAGGTGTCTGAGTACTTCACGATAGAAGAATTTCCATCAGTGATCTCTCTCGCTGTGATTGAAAGGAGATACAAGTAAAGAGCGTTGCAACTAACCTCTGCCTCCCCGGCCCATTAGCTGTTTTCCGAAGTGCAAATGACTTCGGTCTCCCAGGACTGTTTAAGAGTTCGGCTGACTACAGCACTGTCTCCTTTTGGGCTTCCAGTTAAAATCAATGCATTAACTGAGGCTGCTGGTTAAGATTCTGCGACTTCCAGTCAAGTAAGAAAGGCGAAGAAGGGAAGTTTTCCTAGCTTTAGAAGCTTGGAATCTTTCAAAGAGGCCACATCCCGAGTGGCATTAAAATAGAAATAGAATTACTTGTAAAAGCTGGAGGATTTTGTTCTTTCCTACCTTAACAAAACTTTTGATAGATTTTCCCTGCTGGAGCCCATAAACAAAGAGTTAAAGATTTGTGAGATAACCAGGCGATTCTCTACATTTCTACCCAGCATTTGAATTCAATTTCTCTTCCTTTTACTTTGTCATCATTAGGGAAACTTTATTTTCCTACACTATCCCCCTCCAGATCCTAATTAATGAATTCTGGGGAGACCTACAGACATATACAAAATCATTGAGAAATACATTTGCTCGCAGACCACAGATTTGGACCTGTTGACTGCAGACGATGAAAGCGGTGCTACAAATGGAAAACAAAATCTTCAGACAATGGCCTGGACAGCCTCAAACGGAAAGATGCTGAGCACTGGAAGAGTCTCCACTGTTAAACAATAGGTTGTGATTATCTAAGGAAGGGGTCTTCTCAGAAATCTGCATAATGCAAACATTATTCAAACCATTTCTAGGGAAAGGCAGAGCTACTCCAATACAGAAACTTAAGAAATAATAGTGTGGTCCTACAGAGAGCAATATTTACAGAAATCCAAACAAGTCCCTGTCATTGCATAGCCCTCTTGTTTTAGATTGTCTACAACCAGGAATAAGTTTGGAATTTGTAACAGCTCCAGCCCCAAAACCATTCATTCTCTGAAATGAAAGTCTCCTTGCTCACAAAAGAAAGTGACAGGAGAGACCAGGGGCTTCCATGTGACGGAAATAGTATTTCACCTTGTCACTGGTAAGATTAACTCATTAAGAGGAGAACCAAAATGCTTCATTATAAAAATCAGTACAACAGATGGGCTTCAGAGTCAGAGAAACTGGGATTGAATCCTGGCTTTACCATTTACTACTTGTCTGATCTTGGGAAAGTTATTTAGCCAAGTTATTTAAAATAAGTCTCAGTTTCTTCATTTATATAGTCAACAACTTATTGAATGTCTATAGGGAAGACAGATGAAAACCACTGTTATTCTTCATCTATTTTTATTTTTTCCTTTTTTTTTTTTTGGATTCAGAATACCAATTGTTATATTGTCAGAATATTCAATATATTAAATAAAACATGACTTCTGAAATACAATTCTATCACGGTCACACACATATAAAGGAAATTTAAGAAGTAATTTATATAAGATAGTTCATGATTTTTTCTAAAATCATTACTTATAGCAAAGTTATTCTTGTATGTAGTTATAAAAATTAGCTGAAAACATATTAAACTAGTTTAAAAAAGGAAAGGAAAGAAATGAATCATGAAGAGCGGATGTAGCTCAAGTGGTTGAGCACCTGCTTCCCACATGGAGGTCCCAGGTTCGGTTCCCGGTGCCTCCTAAAAACAAAATAAAAAAAACAAACAATAATGAAATAACTTAGCGGAGCTGATGTGGCTCAGTGGTTGAGTGCCAGCTTCCCACATACAAGGTCCCAGGTTCAATCCCTGGCCCTGGTACCTCAAAAAAAAAAAAAAAAAAAAAAAAA
>JAQZBX010007744.1:0-49712 GCA_029593785.1 Cabassous unicinctus | reverse complement strand
ATAGTATCCTTTTATGAGCTTTTTCATTTCTGTTGGGTCAGTAGCTATGCTTCTCCTCTTATTTTTTATTTTATTTATTTGCAAATTCTTTTTTCCTTTTTCAATCTAGGCAAGGGTTTTTCAATTTTATTAGTCCCAAACAAGAGGTTTTTTGGTTTTGTTGATTTGTTCTATTGTGGGTTTTTTTTTTTTGGTTCTCCATATCATTTATTTCTTCTCTAATCTTTGTTATTTCTTTCCTTCTGATTGTTTTGTGATTAGTTTGCTGTTCCTTTTCTTGTTTCTCCACATGTGTTGTTAGGCCTTTGATTTTAGCTCTTTCTTCCTGTTTAAGGTAGGCATTTAGGAGTATAAATTTTCTTCTCAGCTCTACCTTGGCTGCATCCCATAAGTTTTGATATGTTATGCTCTCACTTCATTTCTCTTGGGATATTTACTGATTTCTCTTGCAATTTCTTCTGTGATGTAGTGATTGCTTAAGAGTGTGTTGTTTAACCTCCATAAATTTGTGCAATTTCCAGTCCTTCAAGTGTTATTGATTTCTAACTTAATTATATTATTTTCACAGAAAGCGCTTTGTATAATTTCAATCTTTTAAAATTTATTGAGAGAACAGACATGGCTCAAGTCATTGAGTGACCACTTCCCACATACGAAGCCCCAGGTTCAGTTACTGGTGCCTCCCAAAAAAAAAAAAAAAACCAGCAAGCAAAATAAATGAAACAACTCACTGAGGGAGGCCAATGTGGTTCAGTTACTGAGGATTGGCTTCCCACATATGAGGTTTCAGGTTCAATATCAGGCCCACAGTACCTCAAAAAATTTTTATTGAGATCTATTTTATGACTAAAATGTGGTCTATCCTGGAGAATGTTCCATAGACACCTGAGTAGAATATGCATCCTGCTGATTTTGAGTGCATTGTTCCATATATGTCTGTTAGATTTCATTCATTTTAAAATAATTCTACTTCTGTATTTCCTTATTGGTCTTCTGTTGAGATGTTCTATCTATTGACATGAGCAGTGTATTGAAATCTCCAATTATTTTTGTATAGATGTCTATATCTCCCTTCAGTTTTGGTAGTGTTTGCCTCATGTGTTTTGAGATAAACTGGATATGTGCATAAATATTTTGTTTGTGTTCTTTCCTGGAGGATTTCCCTTTTTATTAATATATACTTGCTTCCTTTTTTGTTATAACAACTTAACTTTTAAAAAATATTGAAGTATATCATTCATACATGAGCATACATTTATTGTTTAAGAAATGTATAGTAAAAGTTGTGAACTTACAAAACAAAGATGCATATGATCATACAGGGCTCCCACACATGAACCCATGACCATCATTTTGCATTGTTTTGAAACTTTAGTTCAAACCATGAAATAGCATTGTCAAATTTTACTTCTTCCTATAGCCTATATCCTACATTTGATGTATTTTCCACAAACCCACCCAATGATTAACATCCTACATTATTATTATACATTTGTTATAGTTCGTGAGGGAGCACTTTTTTATAGTTATCTTGTTAACCACAGTCCTTCTTCAACCATTGGATTCCCTGTGTTATATAATCCCATGTTTTGTACAATCCATTCAATGTGTACACTCATTAACTCTCATTTTCATCAGAGTTGTGCTGCATCACCTCAGTAAATTTCAGAATATTTTCATTACATCAAATGGAAATATCCCATACCCCCTTATACCTCCTGTAGTAGTTTGATATTGGTGGATTCCAAAAAGAAATATTGGATTGTGTTTGTAAAAAGTCTTTTCCTCTGGGCATATTAGAGTGTATTGTATTCAGAAGTTTTACTTTTACTTGATTAAATAGTGATTAAGGCTTTGATTGGGTCACTTCAATAGGACATTGCATCCCCACCACCTTGGTGGGTGGGGACTCACAAAGAAACCCCACTGCAGAAAAGGGAGGTTGGAGTTTTTGAGCTGGAGCCCTGGGAAGTTAAGTGCATGCAGGTGCTGGGTTGTGAGGAATCGAAAGAAGGCCCTGGGAAAAGAGACAAGCAGTTTGACTGATAGTCTACAGCTGGCTTTGTGGAGAGAACAAAGCAGCTGAACTCAAAGAGAATTGATCCCTAGGGAGAGAGAGAAAGCCTAGAGACGCTGAATATGGAGCCATAAGAGGAAGAGGAAGACTGAACATCAGTAGCCATCTTGCTCCAAAATGTGGCAATAGACTGGTAACTTACAATTTATGGCCTGGTAACTATAAGCTTCTAACCCAAATAAATACCATTTATAAAAGCCAACAGATTTCTGGTCTTTTGCATTATCACTCCTTTGGCTGACTAATACAGAATTTGTTACCAGAGAGTGGGAAAGTACTTTTGCAATTACCAAAATGCTGTGATGGTTTTATAAATGGGTAAGGGGTGTTTTTTTGAGGAACTGTGAGATTCTAGGTAGAAAAGACCTACAGTGCTTTGAAGAGACTGTTGATGGTAATAAGGACTTTAAAGAGACTTTTTATGAGTCCTTAGAAGTAAAAGATGAAACTGTTATTGGAAACTGGAGGAAAGGTGATCCATGTTTTAAAGTCACAGTGAATTTAGCAAGATTAACTCCCAGTGCTTTATGGAAGGAAGAATTTGAAAATGGTGAGCCTGGGAATTTAGCTGAAGAAATTTTTAAAGTAAACTTGACGAATGTGACTTGGCTTCTCCTTGCAGCTTACAGCAAAATTCTAGATGAGCGAGAGAAACTGACAACTGAATTGTTGGGCACAAAGAAACCAGGAACTGATTCTGGACATTTCAAGCCTCTGGAAATCACTTTCTCAGATGATAGTACTCAATTTGAAGTCATACCTAAACTTGGAACTTGTAAATCAAGATTGAAGTTGCAGTTATCTCAGAAAGACATGTGGAAAGTTTTACTGCCTTATGGCTTCGAGCCCTGCTTCTTGCATGCTAAACCAATAAGCTTTTTGAGAGAGCTGTATGAATAAAACTGCTGTCAGCTTAGACAAAAAAGGACATGGAAAGGATAGAATGAAGGAAAAATGATTTTATAATGAAAACCATGCAAGCTGAGAGCTTGAATTAAGACTTTACTTTGGGCAAAGAGAGGAACTCCACTCATGTGTACAGAGAGGGCAAGTTTGCCCCAGCAGTTGAAGAGGGTGGATGTTGCCACACAATGTTTGGGGAGAGTTTTGCCACCCCAGGGTACAGAGCAGGTGGAGCACATTCCACAATGTTTAAGGGAGGTTAAGGTCACCACCCCATATGTGTAAGAGGGGTGGACCTGTCCCCCATTGATTAGGGAAGACCAGGTGGTCAACTCGTTCCTCTGAGAGGTTTGAGTCTATATGCAAAAGGTTAAGGGGAATGTTGTCTTCATATCACTGTACTGGGGAGGTTAAGACTCTAACCCAAAGATTGGGTAAAATATGACAATCACCCCAACACTCTTAGAGGGTGAGGTCTGGAGCTCAGTCAACACCCAGATTCTTGATGAGGTTGTAACCAAGAAAATGGCCATTGGGCAAGCCTTTGGAAAGTGTGGTTCTCCAAAAGGCCCCAGGGAAAAGAAACCATTGTCTTAAGAATGTCTCTCAGTCTTTGAAATCAAATGGAGGATGCCTTGTATGTTTACTGAACTGTAGAGGACACAGGACTCATGTTTCCCTCTGAAATTCTCCTTATGGTAATGAAAATGTTTATCCTTTGTCTGTCCATTTGTGTGTTAGATGAAAATAAATTGTTTTCAGAGATCTACAGCAGACAGGACTTTGCCCCAAGACAAACTGTATTTCTTTAAACTGATTATGATATGGTTTTGTACTTAGTATTTTTACTGAAATAACATTTTTTGAATATTGTAATTTTGGGGGGGGGGCTTCAGAGAGTGGAATGTAGCAGTTTGATATTATTGATGAATTCCAAATAGAAATATTGGATTATGTTTGTAAAATGGTCTTTTCCTCTGGGTGTATTAGAGTCTATTGGATACAGAGATTTTACTTTTACTTGATTAAATAATGTTAAGGCTTTGATTGGGCCACATCAGTAGTAGGTTGCATCCCCACCTCCTTGGTGGGTGCGGACTCAAAGAGAAACCCCACTACAGAGAAAGGAGGTTGGAGTTTTTGAGCTGGAGCCCTGGGAAGTAAGCACACAGAGGAGCTTGGTCATGAGGATGGAAAGAAGGCCCTGGGAAAAGACACAAGCCATTCACCTGATAATCTACAGCTGGCCTTGTGAAGAGAAAAAAGTGGCTGGGTCTGGAGAGACTTGAGCCCTGGGCATGGAGACAAAGCCTAGACAGCCTGACCCATGGAGCCTTAAGAGTAAGAAGAAAGCTGAACATTGACATCCATCTTGCTCCAACATGTGGCAATATAGTGGAGAGTGAGGTAACTTATGCTTTATGGCCTGGTAACTGTAAGCTTCCACCCCAAATAAATACCCTTTATAAAGTAAACAGATTTTTGGTATTTTGCATCAATCCCCTTTGGCTGACTAACACACCTCCCTACTGATGTCCCTTAGAAATGATATAACTGACATTTACATCCACAGACCTCCCTTTTCAAACACAACTGCATGTAAAATTGGAAGTGTTATTTATGCTCTCTATGTTGTACCAACAGCTCTACTCATTTCCACACTTTATAATAATCCTTATTAACAATTCTGTATACATTGAGCATCATCACATATTCTCAATCCTATTCTATTTCCTAGTAACCAACACTCTAGATTTTACTTCTTGAGTTTAGTCATTGTATTTAGTTCATATTAGTGAGATCATACAGTATTTGTCATTTTGTGTCTGGCTTATTACACTCAACAAAATATCTTCTAGTTTCATCTATGTTGTCATATGTATCCTGATTTCATTTCTACTTACATCAGAATAGTATTCCATTATATGTATATACCACATTTTGTTTATTCAGTCATCTGTGATGGACACTTGTGCTAGTTCCATATTTAAACAACTGTGAATAATGCTGCTATGAACATTGGTGTGCAAATGTCAGTTTGCATCATTGCATTCAGTTCTTCTGAATATATTCCTATTAATGTATTGCTAGATCATACATCAGTTGTATATTCAGCTTCTTGAGGTACTGCCAAACTCTCTTCACAGAGGCTGCACCCTTCTACTTTCCCACCAACAGTGAAGGACTGTTCCTATTTTTCCAAATCCTTTCCATCATTTGTAGTTTTCTGTTTTTTTATTTACTTTATTTTTATGATTGCCATTCTATAAGGTGTGATATGGTATCTCATTGTAATTTTCATCTGTATTTCCCTAATAATAGCTTTGATTTTAAAGCCTATATTTTCTGATATTTTAATAGCTGCCTTGCCATTTATTTTGGCTACTACCTGTTTGGAATAACTTTTTCCAGGCTTTCAGTTTCTGCCTATTTATATCCTTGGTTCTATGGGGTGTCTCTTGTAGAAGCATATAGTTGGCTCAAATTTTTAAAATCAAGTTTTATTGAAGTGTATCATTCATACATGAACATACATAAACAATAAGTATATAATTAAATTTGTGAATTTACAAAACAAACATGCATATCATCATATAATGTTTCCATAAATTTCCCCACCACCAACACCTTGCATTTTTCTGAAATATTTGTTACAAACTATGAAAGAGAATTGTCAAAATATCACTATTAATATCACTATTAACTAACAATTTTGAATAATTCTTCTATGAACATGGCTGTGCAAATGTCAGTTCATGTCTTGCTCTCAGTTCATCTGAATATATTCCTATTAGTGGGATTGCTGGATCATATGGCAGGTCTATATTCAACTTCTTGAGGTACTGCCAAACTGTCTTCCACAGAGGCTGCTCCATTCTACATTACCACCAACGGAGAAGGAGTGTTCCTGTTTTTTTCACATTCTTTTCAGAAGTTGTAGTTTTCAGTTTTATAAAAATAATGTCTATTCTATAAGGTGAGAAATGGTATCTCATTGTAGTTTTGGCCTGCATTTCCCTAATAACTAGTGATGTTGGTAATTTTTTTCATGAACTTCTTGGCCATTTTTATTTCCTCTTTGGAGAAATGCCTATTCAAGTTTTTTGCCCATTTTTAAAAATTGTGTTGTTTGTCCTTTTATTATTGAGTTGAATGATCTCTTTATATAACATGGATATCAAACCCTAAATGGATGGGTGTTTTGTTTTGTTTTTCACATTGAATAAGCTGCCTTTTTACTGTTTGATAGTCTTTTGAAGAACAAAAATGTTTAATTTTGAGGAGGTCCCATTTATCTATTTTATCTTTCATTGCTAGCGCTTTTGGAGTAAGGTCTAATAAACTACCACCAACCACATTATCTTGAAGATGTTTCCCTACAATTCTAGAAATATAAGTCCTTTATCCATTCTGAGTTAATTTTTGTACATGCTGTGAGATTCTTTTTCTTACATTCTATTTCCTTTATTTTAGATATGTATATACAGTTCTCCTAGAGCCATTTTTTGGATAGATTATTCTGGCCCAGCTGGGAGGGCTTGATAGCCATGTCAAATATCACTTGAACATAGATGTGAGGGTCTATTTACACTCTAAATTTGATTCCATGGGTCAATCTCTCTGTCTTTATGCCAGTACCATGTAGTTTTTACAACCGTAGCTAAGTAATATGCTTTAAAATCAGGAAGCATGAGTCCTACACCTTTATTCTTATTGAGACATTTTTGGCTATTTGGTGTCCCTTACCTTTCCAAATAAATTTGATATTTGACTTTTCCCTTTCTGCAAAAAAAACTGTTGGAATTTTTCATGTATTGCTTTGAATCTGTCAATAAGTTTGGGTAGAATGGACATCTTAACAATATTTAGTCTTCAAGCCCATGAACAATAATTGTCCTTCTATATATTTAAGACTCCTTTAGTGTCTTTTACCAATGTTTGTAATTTTCTGAATACAGGTCCTTTATTTACTTGGTCAAGTTTATACCTATATATTTGATTGCTTTAGTTGCTACTATAAGTGTAATTTTTTTTCTGATTTTCTCCTCAGATTGCTCATCAGTAGTGTTTAAAAACACTAGTGATTTTTGCATACTAATCTTGTATCCTGCCACTTTGCTGAACTAGTCTATTAATTCTAATAGCTTTGTTGTGGAGTTTTCAGGATTTTCTACATATAGAATCATGTCATCATGGAATAGCAAAAGTTTTACTTCTTCCTTTCCTATTTGGGTGAATTTTATTTCTTTATCTAGCTTAATTGCTCTAACTAGAACTTCTAGCACAATATTTAATAACAGTGGTGACAATGGACATCCTTGTCTTTTTCCTTATCTCAGCAGGAAAGCGTTCAGTCCTCATCATTGATTATAAAGATAGCTGAAGGATTTTCATATATGCACTTTGCCATATTGAGAAAGTTTCCTTCTATTCCTATCTTTTGGAATATTTTTGTCAAGAAAGGATGTTGTATTTTTTTTGGAGGTACTGGGTATTGAGCCCAGGACATTGTACATGAGAAGCAGTTACTGAACCCCTGGAACTACATCTGCTCCCCAGTGAGAGTTGTTTTTTCATTGTTGTTGTTGTGGGTGTTTGTTTTAGGTGGAACCAGGCATCAAACTCAGGACCTCGTACATGGGAAGCTCATGCTCAACCACTTGATCTACATCTATTACAGGATGGTGTATGTTGTCAAATGCATTTTCTGGCTTAACTGAGAGGATCATGTGATTTCTAAAAATACTGTTATTTTAAAAAATACTTTAGATTACATAAATGTTACTTAAAAAAATATAGGGGAACCCATATGCCCCACTCTTTACCTGTACTACACTTTCCCATATTAACATCCTTCATTAGGGTGGTACATTTTTTACAATTAATGAACACATATTGGATCATTGCCACTAGGCATGGATTATAGTTTACATTACAATTTATACTCTGTCCTACAAATTTTGTTAAGTTATGACAAAATATATAATGGTTTGAATTCATTATTGGAACAGTCATTCATGAAAATTCCAAAAACCCAAAAAAGCCTCCATATTACACTTGCATTTCCCTCTCCCTCCCCTCAAAACATCTGGAGGTCATTGCCTCCAAATCTATGGTAAAAATCCTTCCATTGCTAGATAACAATGTCCATATTCATTACAGATATTGCTGTAATTTCCTTTTTTTGTAGTATCTTTCTCTGGTTTTGGTACTAGGGTGATGTTGGATCCATAGAATGGCTTTGGTAGGGTTCTTTCCTGTTTAATATTTCAGAAGGACTTGACCAAAACTGGTATTAGCTCATCATTGAAAGATTGGTAGAATTCACCTGTGAAGCTATCAGGTCCTGGTCTTTTCATCTTTGGGGGGTTTTTGATGTCTGTTTCAATCACTTTACATGAGATTGTTTTGTTGAAGTCTCTCATTTCTTCTAGGGACAGTGTATATTGTTAGCCTGCTTCTAGAAATTTGCCCATGTAGTCTACATTTTCTAGATTTTGGGATAGAGTTGTTCATAGTATCCTCTTATGATCTGTCTTATTTCTGTGGTAGCAGTGATAAAATCTCCCTCTCATTTCTGATTTTATTTATATCTTCTCTCTTTTTCCTTTTTTAGTCTAGCTAAGTGTTTGTCAATTTTGTTGATCTTCCAAAGAACAAACTTTTAGTTTTAGATCCTCTCTTCTGTATTTTACTCAATTTCGTGTATTTCTGCTCCGGTCTTCATTATTTCTTTCCTTCAGCTTGATTTGGGTTTAGTTTGTTCTTTTTAATAGTTCCTCCATGAGTGCAAGTAATTCTTCCAATTTCACACTTTCTTCTTTTTTAAAAAGTAAGCATTAAGAGCTATAAATTTCCCTCCCAACATTCTTTTTGCTGTATCCCATAGATATTGATATGCTGTGTCCTGTTTTAATTCATCTCAAGATTTTTACTGAATTCTCTTGCAATTTATTTACTGCCACATTGATTAATTAAAAGTGTGTTGTTTAATCTCCATGTATTTGTGTATTTCCCTCTTTTTCTCTGTTATTGGTTTCCAGCTCCATTCCATTATGTTCATGGAAACTGTTTTGCGTAATTTCAATGTTCTTAAATTATTGAAACCTGTCTGGTGACCCAACATATTGTCTATTCTTGAGAAAGTTCCATGAGCACTTGAAAAGAATATATATTCTGCTGTTTTGGGTTGCAATGCTCTATAAATGCCTGTTGGGTCTAGTTCACTTATCATATTAGTCAAGCTGTCTGCTTCCTTTTATATCCTCTGTTCATATGTTCTATCCAATGCTGAGAGTGGTATTTTGAAATCTCCAACTATTATTGTAGAGGCATCTATATCTCCTTTCAGTTTTCTCAGGGTGTACCTCATGCATCTTAGGGTTTCCCGGTTAGGGGCATAAATATTTAGCATAGTAATATCTTCTTGATGAATTCCCCCTTTATTAATATATAATGACCTTCTTCATCCCTTATAACAGTTATGTATTCAAAAGCTTTTTTGTTCTGGTATTAGTATCAATTCTCAAAGTCATTTATTTGGTTACTATTTGCATGGAATATCTTTTTCCAGCCTTTCACTTTCATCCTGGCTATGTCCATATGTTTGAGGTAAGTCTCTCTTAGACAGCATAAGAATGGCTCATCTATTTTTTATCCATTCTATCAATGTCTTTTGACTTGGGAATTCAATCCATTAAATTTAATGTTATTGCTCAGAAGAAATCACTTTGTCCATTTTATTCTTGGTGATATTTTACTTTTGTCTGTCCTTTTACCCTTTCATTTAGCGTTTTAATAATTGTCATTTCCTCACTCCTCTCTAAGTTTCTCAATTGTGTTTTATTCATTTCAGGTTTTAGCACTCCCTTTATTATTTCTTATAGATCTGGTGATTTGGTAACATACTCTCTGTTTTTGTTTGCCTGTGAAGACTTTAAACTCACCCTAATTTTGAAGGTCAGTTTTGCAGAATACAGAATTCTTGGCTGCAATTTTTGTCTTTCATCACCTTAAATACATTAGTGCACTTTCTTCCTGCCTCCATGTTTTCTCATGAGATGTCAGCACTTAATCTCATTGAAGTTACCTTGTATGTAATGCTTTGCTTTACTCTTGCTGCTTTCAGAATCCTCTACTCTGATATTTGTCATTTTGAATAACAGGTGTCTCAGATGTCTATTAGGATTTATTCTCTTTGGTGTGCTGTCCTTCTTTGATATTGGTATTTAAGTCTTTCATAATGGTTTGGAAGTTTTTGTCATTATTTCCCCAATTATGCTTTCTTTCCCTTTAACATAATCTTCTTTTCTGGGTTTCGATAACATGTATGTTCATGACTTTTGCATTGTCAATCAATTCCCTGTGATCATGTTCCATTTGTTCTATTCTTTTCTTTTCTCTTCTCCTGTCTTTTCAAGTTCAGATGTGCTGTACTTTATATCACTAATTATGTTTTCAGTCAATTCAAATCCACTATTATGTACCTCTAATGTTTTTTTTCTCTAATGCATTTTTAATATCATTCCTTGTGTTTTTTATTCCCATAAACTTTGTTTTTTTTCTTTGCAGGTTTTCAAATTGTTATTTATACTCACCTACTGTCTTCTTAAAGTACTTTATTTCTATAGTCTTATTTTCCTTCAACTCTTTGAATTGATTAAGAGATTTGTGTGGTTATCATTGATTAGTTGTCTTAAATATATTATCTTTTCATGATATTTTGTTTGTTCCTTTTACTGAGCCATCTCATCCTGTTTCCCAGTATGGCTTAAGCAAGCACTCAAACACTGAGCTACATCCACTCCCAGTGTAATTTTTTGCTGATCCTAAGCATCTGCATAATATCATACAGAGTCTCATATGTCACCCTGCCACCAATAACTTAAATTGTTATGAAACATTTTTAACTAATGATTAAAGAATATTCTCAAAATATTACTACTAACCAAAGTACTTCTCCCAACCCACCCTATTATTATTATTACCATTATTATATTATCATTTATACATGAACATGCATAAACAATAAGTGTATAGGAAAAGCTGTGAACTTACAAAGCAAACATGCTTGACATCATAGAGGGGTCCCATACATCAACCCACCACCAACACCTTGCATTGTTGTGAGACTTTTGTTACAAATTATGAAAGAATGTTTTCAAAATCTTACTACTAACTTTAGTCCTTATCTTACATTTGGTGTACTTTCCTCCCAACCCATCCTATTATTATTTTTAAATATATTTTTATGACAAAAGTTGTGAGTTTACAAAAGAATTATGCACATGTGCAGAATTCCCAAGCAACAACACTCTAACAACACACCACACCATGGTGGAACATTTGTAACAGATTATGAGATAATATCATCAGACTCTTACCAGGTCCATAGCATATATTTGGCACACCTTTTCCATATTATCCCATTGCCAACACAGTACATCTTTGACAAAGAAGCATGAATATTACATTATCACTGTTAATCACAGTCCACAAGTTGCTCCACTTGTACTTTTTCCATGCTTCTTGACATTCCCACTACCTTGCAATAGTGATGTATATCTGTTCTAACTCACAAAGAACACTCTTGCATCTGTACCATCATCCACAATTCTCATCCTCCTCTGGATTTAATGTGATATTCAGTCCCTAGATTGTTCTCTAGCTTTCAATCAATTGGCATTTATTTCCATACAGTACCATTTTCAGCCATATTCCTATTTATAAACCAGCTGTTAGTCACTATGTGCTATCATCAAGTCTGTACATTTCCACACTTTTACAGGAAAGCTAATTAAATCTTCTACATACATTAAACATTAGTAGTCCATATCAGTCCTCTTATTTCCTTTAAGAATCCACCACCTACCACCAGGTCTTGAAGATATCTTCCTAGATTTTCTTTTAGAAGCTTTATGTTTCTTACGGTTATATTTAGATTTTTTTATCCATTTTGAGTTAATTTTTGTATAAGGTGTGATATGGGGGTCTTCCTTCCTTCTTTTGGCTATGGATATCCAGTTCTCTCAGCACCTTTTGTTGAAAAAACTGTTCTTCCTGAACTGGGTGGCTTTGGCAGGCTAGTCAAAATTCACTTGACCATAGTTGTGAGGGTCTGTTTCTGAACCATCAATCCTTTCTATTGGTCTAGTATCGGTGCCTGTCTTTATGCCTGTTCCATGCTGATTTTACCATTGTAAACAAGTAATATGATTTAAACTCCACAAATGAGAGTCTTCCAACTTTGTTTTTCCTTGTTAAGATGCTTCTGGCTATTCAGGTCCACTTACCCTTCCAAATAAATTTGCTATTCATGTTTCTCATTTATTTAAGTATTGCTGGTGGAAATTTTGTTGAAATTGCATTGAATCTATATATTAATTTGAGTAGAATTGACATCATAATGATATATAGTCTTCCTATCTGTGAGCATAGAATTTTCTTCCAAGTATTTAGGTCTTTTTTGATTCTAAAAATGAGTTTTAGTTTCCTGAATACTAGTGCTCTGTAACATTAGTTAAATTTATTACTGAATATTTTGGTTTTATCTGTCATCTTTTATTTTCACCATTCTTTTGAAAATTTTAGTTACTTTTATCGATATAGTCTCCATTTGTAGACTCTCCTCCAGACCTCTCCATCCTGTCTTTTCTTTTCAGCGTGTTGCACACCCTTTAGTATTTCCTTTGCAGTCTCTTGGTTACAAACTGTCTAGTTTCTGTCTATCTGTGAATATTCTAAACTCGCCCTCATTTTTGAAAGATAATTTTGGCCACTATAAGTTTCTTGGCTGGACGTTTTTCTCTTGCAATTTCTTAACTATATCATACCCCTGTCTTCTTGCCTCCATGCTTTCTGATGAGAAATCAGCACTATTCTTATTGGGCACCCCTTTAATGTTATATATTGCTTTTCTATTGCTGCTATCAGAACTCTCTTTACCTTTGGCATAGTACATTCTGATTAGTGTCTCAGAGGTGGCCTATTTACAATTATTCAGATGGAAGTATGTTGGGCTTCTTGGACATGGATATCTATTCCTTTCAATATGGTTGGGAAATTTTCTATCATTATTTTTTCAAATATTCCTTCTGCCCCTTTTCCTTTCTCTTCTCCTTCTGGATAACTCATGTCATGTATGTTTGCAAGTCTCTTGCTGTTATTTAATTCTCTGAGACATTGTTCAATTTCTTCCATTCTTTTCTTTTGTATGTTTGTTTTTAGAGGACATTTCTTCAAACTCACCAATCCTTTCTTCTGCATCTTCAAATCTGTTATTATATGATTCCTGTCTATTTTTAATTTCATTTATTGCACCTTTCATTCTCTTAAGATCTATTATTTTTCTATGAATACTTTCAACTTCTTCTTTGTGCTCATCCAGTGTCTCCTTAATATCTTTAATCTCTAGCCATCTCATTAATTTATTAAAGAGATTTGTTTGAATATCTATGATCAATTTTCTCAACCCTTTCATGTCATCTCTAGGTTTATCTTGTTTCTTTAACTGGGCTATATCCTCTTGTTCCTTGGTGTGAGTTGAAATTTTTTCATTGGTGTCTTGGCATCTGGCTACTAGAGCATTTATTCTGAGTGCAGTTTCTCTCTTTTGTTTAGGGTTTTCTTTCCCTTTCTTCCTTGATGCTTGTGTAGTAGGAGTCAAGGATGTAGTTGGTGCTATAACTGTGGAGGCTCCTGCTGCCATCATTTCTCCAGGGACCGATGAAGCTTCTCCCAACTTTCCCCTTTGCCAGGGGTAGGGACAGAGCCATATCCTTGCATAATAATCCAAGTTATGCACACCTAGACTGTAGTTGCCCAGAGAGACTGATGAAGCATCACACCCCTTTCTTCCTTGCCTGGGATGGGGATGGAGCTGCAGGTGTGGCAGCAACCTATGCTGTGTGGGTCCAAAATCATCACAGTTGCCCCAGTAGACTTCTGACTATTCAGTCTGTGCCAGCCAAATGTACCTGCTGTTACCCAGAGAGGCTGGTGTAGGGCCTGCCAGCTTCCTCCTTCCTAGAGGTGGGGCTGAAGTATAGGCTATGGCTGCAGGCTGGGCTGAAGTCAGCCCAGCCTCCCCTCATACTTGGAGCAGAGTCAAAATGGCAGCTACCAGCCTCTTTCTGACTTGGACAGGTTCAAACTTTAGCTGTTCTTAGGGTTATACTTTAGCCAGGTGAATTTACTAATCTGTAGGTAAAATCAGTGGCCAACCATCTCTGCCTGCCCTGTTTATGTGCCACCAGTGGAGTATGGGCACCAGCCTCCACAGCATGCAGTTCTCTACTTGTGAATCTTCTGTACAGATAGGAATTCTCCTCCTTCCATTCTTTCAAGAATGTTCCAGGGTGCTCTTCCAGTCTCCTGAAGCCCCCAAACAGGTGCTTTAAGTTGCTCTGGGTGATTACTAACTGCCCTGCAGCATGAGCTGACTTTAGGAGCTCCGTACTCTTTCGCCATTTTGCTCATTATGCTCTATGTTATTTTATTGGCTCATATTGCTTATTTGCTTGAAAACTTCCAGTGATGCCTACAAATATAATTGCTTCTATTAAACGAAACAAAATGTCTATCCTCTTCTACATATCATAAAAACAAGCAAGGACAGGTGAAAGAATATACTATGTATTGCATTTATTCTCTTATACCTTTATCATAGTTTTCATCAAATTTCTCTTCAATCTTCATGATCAAAGGATGAATGATACAGAAGTACTGCCCACAAGATTCTTCTGGTATTTGGAAAGGCTGGATTCATGATCTCCAGTTATGCCCACACAAACACAAATGTCTACCCAAATTCTGATAATTATCTGGAAGGGAGCCTTATTTGTGGTCACTTTTAAGTACAGTGATCTGAAATAAACTTTAATATTTGGTGATCGTAAGTGCTGCCTTCACATGTCCAAAGGAATGCAAACAATAGGAAGCAGGAGACCTATCTGAATGCCTTTATGTTTGCTAATGTTCATTGTTACAACTGTTAGCTGTTGCTGCATAAACAAACAACTCAGAAGTACATGGCTTAATATAATGGTTTTATTATTGCATGGGAGTCCATGATTTGGAGATCTTTTGTTCTTTTCTGACTCCTCAAGAGCCTGTGGTCAGTTTTGAGTCAACCGGGTCTGCCTTGAAGTTTTGGTTAAGCTTTGTCACACTTGGTGTTCTGATTGGCTGTAGGCTGCTCTAAGGTGACAATTAACACAGAGAATTGGCATCTCCCCCACATATCTTCTTATCATCCAGCAGGCTAGCTTGGATTTCATCACATAGCTGAGGCAATATTACATAAGGGAGCAGTAGAAACACACAGACCACCTAAGGCACACTATTAATTCTGCTATACTTTATTGTCCAAAGCAAATAAAACATTTTCATTCCCACCTTGAATCAAAGGTGAAGAAAGAGAGTCCATCTATTGATGGATGGAACTAAACATTCATATAGCAAAAAATATGGATACAGAAAGTTAAAGTACTGGTGCCAACAATCAGTCAATTACAGGTATACTTGTCTATACAATTAAGTTGTATTATGATATTTAAAGGACTAAAGCTTGAAGAAAGATTTTTTTCCAACCACTCTGCTTTCAGCAATTGAGCAAATGACTGAAAGTGAGACTTAAAGTACACTGCTAATGAGAAGCTATGAAATTTGACTATGGAATGTCAAGGCTCTCCAAAATGTAAATATTCTCTACCTGTCCCTTATCTACAGCTCAGCATTGTTAGGCCAAGCAATAATATCATTTTTCATTCCGGGTAGTCCTCTGAATCATGTCTGGCTCACTGATTACTTATTGCTTCATGGTGCTATCATGATGCCCTCATGTCTATAATACGTTCTTTTGATCAGTGCTCAATCTAACATAACATTGAGGTTTCTTCTGGTAGCTTTGGGTGTTTTATCCTACTAGGAAATTAGTCATTTGGAATGAAATAAACAACCGAGAAATAAGACATGGAAAAAAAGGAGGAAGTTGGAGATATTACATCGATTTTCTTGGCAGAACTTGCCCTTCCTAAATGTATGGATTGAAAATAGATGGGGGTGTGTGCACACTACATCATCACCAGAAAAGAAATCATGGAGAGTGATATTGTAGGGCAGAGAGGTGACAAATGGCCCCAAAGTGGTCATAGACAATCACAGAAAGCATAACTTTACAGGGATCAGTGGTAATGTCCGCTCTCTCCTTTTTTATTCTATGTATATGAATCTTCTCTCTATTTTGGTTAGTTTATCTAGGGTTTGTCAATTTTATTAATCTTCTCAATGGGCTCAACTTTAATTTTGTTAAATTTTACTAATGTTTTTTTTTAAATTCTCAATTTCATTTAGTTCTGCTCTAATCTTTAATTCTGCTCTAACCTTTGTTGTTTACTTCATTCTGCTTTTAAGATGTTGCATTGTTGGGGACATTTGAATTTTCCCTCATGATATTGCAATGATGCATGACATGATACATTTTGCCACAACCAGTGTAATTGTGTGATGCAAAGTGCAAACCATAATGTAAACTATATGACATGGTTAATAGAAATGCTTCAATATATGTTCATCAATTGTAACAAATGTACCACGCTAATGAAAGATATTGGTAATGGTGGAATATGGGGGAGGGGGAGGAGTGAGGTATATGGGATCCCCTATATTTTCAATGTAATGTTTATGTAATCTAAAATCTGTTAAAAATAACAAAATAATAACTCTCCAGGGATAAAAAAAATCTATGAAATATAATATCTGGGCCAGGCAGCCTACATAAATTTTAACTTTGTTCTGAACCTGCATGCTCAGGAAATTTTTGCGATGGTGTTCAAGATGAAACTAATGTGAGACAAGAACAAGTTGGTGAAGAAGTAGATGTGTGTGTTGAGGTGGGCATCTGAGCTGATGGCCAGGATGAGGTCTCATAAAGGTGATCAGCTACATGACAGGAGCAGCCCAAAGAGGAGGCCCTACTAATCTTGTTCCTCTGCAAATGTGACAATGAGAATGTTACCAAATTTCATCTGGTTTCCTGTTTCCATGTGGCTGCTCGGTGTGCCCAGAATGAGGGGGAATGCAAGACATAATTAATTCCAAATAGCATTTTTACAAATGAGAGTAATATCCTTAATTGAAACCTAAGGATCTCATACAGTCATTCATTTTTGCTAATTATTGTATCTCCTCACTGACAAATTGTGGTTACTTAGAAAAACATTTTCTCAATGCCAGAAGTTCTCAATTTCTTGTGTCTGTACCAGGAACACTAGCACTACTTGTGAACCTATAGCAGTCAAATCTTTGTCCAATCTTTTTCCTTCTCTCCAGTTTAATATACATAAATTTTGAGAAGAGAAACTCACTAAGTCATCAATTGATTTCAGTTTTAATTCTGGTGCTAGTTTATTTTTTTCAGATGCAATTTATAGTCATCTAACCATATTACAAGGCAAATGATATTTGAATTCTAATTTAAATCCATTAAATTTAGAAATGAGGTTTCAAAGATATGACATCTTTATTATGTTCAAATTCATATTCAAGTCCCTATTTTGGTAAACTTCGCTGTGGTTTTAAGTATAATGTTCATTTTCTGTTATCACTACTATAAGTAATTAAATTTGAAAGCAATGAAGAACGAAATTCCCAACATCATTTCACTAATATTGTTATTATGATATCTTTTTATTCTGTATTTATTATGTGTCACCTTATTTTTAGGTATTAATAATTGGAAGATTTTTTGAAAACTTAAAACCATCACTTTCTTCCAAAAATATTAATTCACAATTCCTACTTCACTGTATGGTCTTCCTGAATTGGTTTGACATACCAGAACACTATTAAAATTAGTGATAAGGAAGGTTTTCTGGGAAGATGGCATCAGATTTGGCAGGCAGGGCTCAGCTCTCTCATAAAAAAATGGAGAATGAGTCAAAAGCTGTCCAAGATAACTGCATTGGGGGTTAGCAGACCAGGACAGTGTTTTACAACTCCCAGGAAGGGGAAGGACAGAGAGATCAAGAACCGAAAACAAGCAAAAAATTGACTTACCAAATGCCCAGGGGCCTGGAAAGGCTCCTGACTCCACCCCCATGATATTCTACTTGGGTAAAACCATTGGTTCACTGCAGCTGAGTGACAGGGGAGTATACACCTTCCTCCCTGTAAGGTATTACAAGGTAAAATGGAGGGAGAGTCAGGGGGCTTTTATTCAGAAAATTCAGCAAGCAGAGCATGATTTGAATCTTGGCTCTGGCCAGAACCAAATACAGGAAAACTGAGATTTCCTCTCTGTAGTATGGTGTACTCATGAGATATATTTGATTGCCAGTATGGAAATTGTCTGGGCAAAAACTGCCTTGAGGGATTTCTGTTCTCTAACCCACGGGAGAAAATATGCACCCCATAAGTGAGACCCTGGCAAGATGCTGATAACTTAGGTTGACTGATTTTAAAGACTTAGAATAAGTTGAACCAAGTATCAAAGAAGAGTTATGAATAAAAAACAGTATACAAGAGAGAAATTGTCCATCAGAGTAATTTCACCAACATATTCAGAGGCTTAGACATAAGCAAAATATTAAAAGCCATACTAAGAAATAGGATGAGATGGCCTTGCCAAAGGAACAATCCAAATATCCTGAAGAGATATAGAATTTAAGACAATTAATCAATGATAATCACACAGCTCTTCTAAATCAACTTAAAAATTAAAAGAAAATATGACCAAAGTGAAAAAAGATATTAAGAAGACACTAAGTATAAAGAGGAATTTGGAAGCCTACAAAGAAAAGTAATAGACCTTTAAGGGAATGAAAGACACAATGCAAAATATTAAAAATACAGAAAATGTGGAAGGTGTAGGAAGCAGGGCATAAGGGAATCCACTATATTTTTATGTAACATTTATGTAATTTGAATACCTTTTTAAGAAAATATATTAGAACCACACAAAAGCAGATTTAAATAGCTCAAAGATAATTAGTGATTTCTAAGACAATACATTTGAACTGGAAAAGACAGGAGAACAGAAAGTGAAGAGAAAGGAAAAAAGGGAACAATGCCTCAGGGAATTGAATGACAAGTGAAATGCAAAAATATTTACATTAAAGATGTTCCAGAAGGAGAAGAGTATGGAAAAGAGGCAGAAAGAATATTTGAGGAAAAAATGACAAAAATTCCCCAACCTTTATGAAAGACATAAATATCAATATCCAAAAAGAACAACACACCACAAACAAAATAAATCCAAGTAGACATACACTGAGAAAACTAGTATTCAGAATAATAAATATAAGAGATAAAGAGAGGATTCCGAAAGCAGCTAGAGAAAAGCAAAGCATCACACAGAAGGGAACCTCAATAAGATTAAGTGCCTACACTCCCAACTCAGATAGAATAGTCCATTCAAGAAATGGTGCTGGGAGATCTAGATATCCATAGCCAAAAGAAAGAAAGAGGACCTCTATTTCACACCTTATACAAAAATTAACTCAAAATGGATCAAAGACCTAAATATAAAAGCAAGAACCCTAACGCTTCTAGAAGAAAATGTAGGAAAACATCCTCTAGAACTGGTGGTAGTTGTTGGATTATTAAAGTAGATAAGAGGAGGGCTGAGATGGGCTACTGATGCTTAATGTATGTAGACGTTTTCATTAATTTTACTGTAAAGTGTGGCAATGGATAGAGTTGATGGTAACACATTATAATGTGTAACAGCTGGTTTATAAATGAGAATGTGGCTGAAAAGCGTAGTCTAGGGATGTAAATGTCAATTGAAAGAAAACAAGAGAATAATCTAAGGGCTGAACAGCACAATAAACTCAGAGGTGGATGAGAATTGTAGATAATGGTACAGACGCAAGAGTGTTTTGCCAGAGTAGATATATGCCACTATTGTAGTTTGGTGGGAATGTGGAGAAGCATGGGAAAAAGACAACTGGAGTGACCTATGGACTGTGGTTAACAGCAATGCTGTAATATTCATGCATCTATGCCAAAGATGTACTGTGTTGATAATTGGGGAGTATGGAAAAGTTGTGCCAAATGTACGCTATGGTCTATGGTTAGTGATAATAGTGTGATGCTATTATCTCACATCTGTAACAAATGTTCTACCATGTTGTGTATGTTAACAGAGTAGTGTTGTATGGGAATTCTGCCATGAGCATGATTGTTTTGTAAGTTCACAAGTTCTATAATAAAAATATAACTAAAAAAATAATAATAGGGTGGGTTGGGGAAAAATACACCAAATATAAGATATGGACTATAGTTAGAAGTAAGATTTTGATGATTTTTTTCATGATTTCTAACAAATTTCTCACAAAAATGCAAAGTGTCGGTGGGCTGCTGTATGGGACACTTGTATGGTGTTATGCATGTTTGCTTTGTAAGACAACTTTTACTATACACTTATTGTTTATGTATGTTCATGTATGAATGATATGAAAATAATAATAATAACAATAGTATGGGTTGTGGGAAAATACACCATCTGTAAGGTAACTTGGCTAGTAATAATATTTTGAGGATGCTCTTCCCTCATTTGTTAAAAATGTTTAACAACAATGCAAGGTATTGGAAGTAGGGTAAAGTAAGAGAGCCCTGCATGATGCTATGAATGTTTGATTTGTAAGTTCATAACTTTTACTATATGCTTATTGTTTATGTATGTTTATGTGTATGGTATACTTTAATAAATTTTTAAGTGAAATAAAACAAAAACAGAAAACATAAAAGAGAGAATAAAGTGGTAAAATGTATTTAAGGTACTGAAAAGGAAAAACTGCTAGCCAAGAATTCCGTATCCTTTAAAACTGTTCTTCAAAAATCAGAGTGAGTTCAAAGTATTCAGAGACAAACAAAAACTTACCTTAAAAAAAGTTAACATATAACTTTTGTAACTTATATGTTACAAAAGACCGGAATTAATGGATATACTAAAGGGAGTGTTGCAGCCTGAAGAGAAAAACAAGGACAAAAGACTTGTAGAAGTTTGTAGAAATGATTAATTAAAGTGTAAAAAGTCAGACAATTGTAAGATATGACAGCAGAAAGCCAAAGGATAAATGGATAAATTAAGTAATACCTTTACAATAATAATATTGAATGTTAATGGCTTGAACTTCACAATCAAAAGATATAGACTGATAGAATAGATAAAAAAATATGGGCCAACTATATGCTATGTACAAATGATTCAACTCAGACATAAGGGCAAAACCAGGTTAAAAGTGGTTAGAAAAAGATACTTCATGCAAATAGTAAACAATAAAGAGTGGAAGTAACAATATTAATAACAGACAAAATAAAATTTAAATGCAAAATGTTATAAGGGATGAAGAAGGTCATTGTACCTTAATAAAATTGGTAATTCATCAAGAAAAAACTATAATAAATATTTATGCACCTAAACTCAGTGCCCATAGATACATTAGGCACACACTGACAGAACTGAAGGGAGAAACAGATGGCTCTACAATGATAGTTGGAGAATTCAAAACACCACTCAGTATTACATAGAACATCAGGACAGAGGATACATAAAGAAACAGAGAGCTTGAATAATATGATAAATGAACTGACTTAACAGATATCCATAGAGCCTTGCACCCCAAAAGAGAAGGATATCCATTATTTTCATTCAAGTGTTCATGGATCATTCTCCAAGATATGGATAATAAACCATGAGATATGTTGACTCACAGGACAAGTCTTAAAAAATTAAAAAAAGATAGAAAGTGTACGAAAACACTTTCTCTGATCATAAAGGAATGAAGCTTGAAGGCAGTAATGGATGGGGGATGGGAAAATTCATAAATACATTGAGATTAAACAACATACACTTAAATAATCAATGGATCAAAGAAGAAATTGCAAGATAACTGAGAAAATATCTTGAGACAAATGAAAATGAGAACACAACATATCAAAACCAATGGGATGCTGCAAAGGCAGTGCTGAGAGGGAAATTATAGTGATCAATTAAAAAAGTAGAAAGAGCTAAAATAGAAGATCTAACTGCACACCTGGAGGAACCAGAAAAAGAACAGCAAACTAATCCTAAACCAAGTTGAAGGATAGGAAGAGTAAAGATCAGAGGAGAAATAAATGAAGTCAAGAACAACAACAACAAAACAATGGAGAGAATCAACAAAACCAAAACTTGGTTCTTTGAGATCAATATAATCAACAAATGGTAGCTAGACTGATGAAGAGAAAAGACAGAACATGCAAATAAATAATATCAGAAATGAAAATGGGGTAATTATCACTGACCCAAAAGAAATGAGAGATCATAAGAGGATACTATGAACAACAGTATACCAAAAATCTATACAAATTAGACGAGATGGGCAAATTTCTAGAAACACCAAAACCACGTACACTGATCCTAGAAGAAATAGAAGACCTCAACAAACCAATAACAAGTGAATAGATAGAAACAGTAATCAAAAAACCACACAAAGATGTAAAGCCTGGAATCAGATGCCTTCACAGGTGAATTCTAACAGTCATACAAAGATGGCCTAATAAAAATCTTGCTCAAGTTCATCCAAAAAATTGAACAAGAAAGAATATTACCAGACTTATTATATGAAGCCATCACCCTAATACCAAAACCAGACAAACCTACTATGAAAAAAATATTACAGACAAATATCTCTAATAAATATAAATGAAATGCAAAAATCCTCAACAAAATATTTGCAAACAGAATCCCAAAGCACATTAAAAGAATTATACACTAAAATCAAATGGGTTTTATCCCAAGTATGAAGGGTGGTTCAACATAAGAAAATCAATTAGTATAATAAACCACTTTGATATATTGAAGAAAAAATCATATGATTCTCTAGAATCATGCAGAAAAATTATTTAACAAAATACAGCATCCTTTCTTGATAAAAACATTTTTAAAGATAGGAAGAGAAGGAAGCTTTCTCAATATGGTAAAGTGCATATATGAAATACTTTAGCATTGAACTCAATGGTGAAAGAGTGAAAGCTTTCCCACTGAGATCAGAAAGAAGATGAGGATGCAAACTGTCATCATTATTAATCAAAATTGTGCTATAATTTCAAGCTAGAGAAATCAGGCTTGATAAAGAAATAAGATGTACTCAAATAAAAAAGGACAAAGTAAAACTTTTACTATTCACTGATGTTATGATCCTATATCTAGATAATTTTGAAAAATCCACCACAAAGCTACTAGAATGAATAGACGAGTTCAGCCAAGTGGTGAGATACAAGATTAATATGCAAAATGTGCAATATGCAAAAATGAATAGCGTTTTTATTCACTTTTTTGGTTTACTTTTTAAAATTTTCTTAAAGAAACTTTAGATTACACTCTGTCCCATGCAATTTTGTAACTTATGACAAAATATATAATGGCCTGTATCTGTCATTTCAACATCATATAGGACAATTCCAGTGTTCTGAAAATGCTCCCGTATTACACCTACATTTTCCTCCCTCTCCCCTCAGAACCTCCAGTGATAGCTGCCTCTACATCAATGATAAAAGTTCTTCCATTGCTAGAATAACAATAAGTATAAGTATAATAGTAAGTCTACTTGAGTCCATTGTTCATTCCCCAATCTTGAGTATTTTGGAATGGTGACCCCATTCTACCTCTAATTGAGAGGCGGCTTAGGTTAATGGGTAAGTTGGATGTAACTATCTTTCTTGCAGTTGCATAATCTCTCTGCTCCTTGGGATGGGCATTGTCCATCATCATCACCTGTTTAGATGTCCTGGATAAGTCCAATGAACTGGAGACTTGGTGTTGTAAATCTGCTAAGATTCAAGGAACAACTGGCACATGGATGGACTGAAGATTTAAGTCTCTTGGACATATATCTATTAAGTATAGTACTAAATATAGGTTCAAATAGAAGGGGCAGAAGAGCTATGTGTAGGGAAACCACAAATGAGAATACCTCTGTCACACTGAGGAGCATAAATTCCAAGGAAAGGTCCCTTTGCAAGGCACCAAAATTCCTGAGCTGTCTGTACTGCCTATAGTCTCTAGATTTCTCTAGAACCCTGAGGAGCCCTTCTATTTACAGCAATATTTACTGTGGCAATCAATGAGAAATTGTTGAGACATTCATAAGAATAAGGTTTGGAATGACCTCTCGACTCATTTTTTTTTAATTTATTGAAATATATCGCTCATACATGAACATACATAAACAATAAGTGTATAGTAAAATTGTTGTGAACTTACAAAACAAACATACATTGAATTGTTGTAAAACATTTTTACCTAATGATTAAAGAGCATCCTGAAAATATTACTACAAACCAAAGTATTTTCCCCCAAACCACCCTATTATTATTATTTTTGTATCATTTATACATGAACATACATAAACAATAATTGTATAGTAAAAGTTGTGAACTTAAAAAGCAAACATTCATAATATCATACTGGGGTCCCATATATCAACCCTCCACCAACACCATGCTTTGTCATGAGACATTTGTTACAAATTATGAAAGAATATTGTCAAAATCATACTACTAATTATAGTCCTTATCTTACATTTGGTGTATTTTTCCTGCAAACCATCCTATTATTATTTTTTAAATATATTTTTATGACAAAGGTGGTAAACTTACAAAACAATCATGCACATGTGCAGAATTCCGAAACAACACCCTTCTATCAACATACCACACTGTGGTGAAACATTTGTTACAGATTATGAGATAATATCATCCAATTATTACAAGTTCCACAGCACACATTTGGCACACATTTTCCATACTCCCCCATTATCAACACAGTACATCATTGGCATACATGCAAGAATATTATATTATTACTGTTAACCACACTCCATAGGTCACTCCAGTTGTAATTTTCCCATGCTTCTCCACATTCCCACCACCCTGCAATACTGATGTACATCTGCTCTAGCTCACAAAGGACACTCTTGCATCTGTATCATCAAGCACTATTCTCATCCACCTCTGGGTTTACTGTGTTATTCAGCCTGTAGATTATTTCTAGCTTTCTGTCAATTGGCATTTACATCCCTAGACTACCATTTTCAACAACATGCCCATTTATAAACCAGCTGTTACTCACTATAATGTGTTACTATCAACTCTGTACATTTTCACACTTTTACAGTGAAGCTAATTAAAACTTCTACAGACATTAAATATCAGTAGTCCATCTCATTCCTCCTCTTATCTTCTTTACGAATCCACCACATACCACCACATATCTTCAAAAGGTCTTGAAGATATTTTCTTATATTTTCTTCTAGAAGCGTTATGGTTCTTGCTTCTATATTTAGGTTTTTTATTCATTTTGAGTTAATTTTTGTATAGGGTGTGAGATAGGGGTCCTTTTATCTTCTTTTCCTTTGGATATTCAATTTTCTCAGCACCATTTGTTGAATGGACTGTTCTGCCCAAGCTGGATGGGTTTGACAGGCTAGTCAAAAATCATTTAACCATAGATGTGAGGGTCTGTTTTTCAACCATCAGTTCTGTTCCTTTGGTCTATGTGTCTGTCTTTATGCCATTACCATGCTGTTTTTACCAATGTACCTGGGAAATATGACTTAAAGTTTGGAAATGAGAGACTTCCAACTTCACTTCTCCTTTTTAAGATGATTCAGGCTATTCAGGACCCCTTTTACTTCCAAATAAATTTGATAATCATGTTTTCAATTTATTTTTAAAATGCTGGTGGAATTTTTTATGAGGATTGCAATAAATTGGTAAATCAATTTGAGTAGAATTGACATCTTAAGGATATTTAGTCTTTCAGTCCATGAGCATGGAATATTCTTCAATTATTTAAGTCTTTTTAAAATTTCTTTTAAAAATGAGTTGCAGTTTTCTGGATACGAGTGTTTATATCATTCTTTTAGTTTATTCCTGAATATTTGGATTTTATCTGTCATATTTTATTTTCACCAATCTTTTGACAATTTTAGTTATTTTTATTGATATAATCTTCATTTCTAGATTCTCTTCCAGGTATCTCTCTCCTGTCTTTTCTTTTCAGGCTGTAGAACACCCTTTAGTATTTCATGTAAAGCAGGTCTCTTGGTTACAAACACTCTCAGTTTCTGATGATCTGTGAATATTATAAACTCGCCTTCATTTTTGAAAGACAACCTTGCCAGATATAAGTTTCGAGACTGGAAGTTTTTCTCTTGCAGTATCTTAAATATATCATAGAACTCTCTTCTTGCCTCCATGGTTTCTGGTGTGAAATCAGCACTTAATCTTATTGGGCATCCCTTATATGTTATGCTTTGCTTTTCCCTTGCTGCTGAGAATTCTCTCTTTGTCTTTGTCATTTGAAATTCTCATTAGTATGTGTCTCAGAGTTGTTCTATTCCAATTTTTTTGGTGGGAGTACATCGTGCATCTTGGACATGGATATTTATGTCCTTCAATAGGGTAGGAAAATTTTCTACCGTTATTTCTTCAAATATTTCTTCAGTCACCTTTCCCTTCTCTTCTCCTTCTGGGACACCCATGACACATATATTTGCACATTTCTTGTTGTCTTTTAGTTCCCTGAGACCTTGTTCAAATTTTTCCAATCTTTTCTTCATCTGTTCTTTTATATGTTTACTTTCAGTGGCCACTTCTTCAAGCTCACCAATCCTTTCTTCTACCTCCTCAAATCCGCTATTATATGATTCCAGTGTATTTTATTGCACCTTACGTTACCATAAGATCTGCTATTTTTCTATGATTGCTTTCAAATTCTTCTTTGTGCTCATCCAATGTCTTCTTAATATCCTTAATTTCTTTAACCATCTCATGGAATTTATTAAGGAGATTTGTTTGAACATCTATGATTATTTGTCTCAACTCCTTTATGTCATCTAGGTCTTATCTTTTTCCTGTAAGTGGGCCATATCTTCCTGTTTCTTGGTGTGGATTGTAATTTTTTGTTGGTGTTTTGGCATTTAGCTTACTAGAGTATTTATTGCAGGTACAGTTTTTCTCTAGTTTAGGTCTTCCTGCCATTTCTCCCTTGCTTGTTGTGTAGTAGGAGCTAAGGATGTAGTTGGTGCTATAAGCAGTAGAGGCTCAAGTTACTCTCATTGCCCCAAGGACCGGTGAAGCTTCTCCCAACTTTCTCATTTTTCAGGGGTTGGGAAGAGCCACAGCTGTGTGGAATAATCCCACTCATGCAGGCCTAGACTGTAGTTACTCAGAGAGATGGCTGAAGCATCATGCCCCTTTCTCCCCTGGCTGGGGCAGGGATGGAGCTGCATGTGTGGGCAGCAATATATACAGTGCAGGTCCAAGATGACCACAGTTGCCCTGGTAGATTTCCAATTATTCAGTCTGTGCCAGCTAAACTTACCTGCACTTACCTGGATAGGCTGGTGCAGGGCCTTTCAGGTTCCTCCCTGCTAGAGGTGGGGCTGAAGCCTAGGCTAGGGCCACAGGCCAATCTGGGTGAAAGAAAACAGTCTCTATCATCACTGTGATTTTCAGTGAGCTGGGCTTCCCCTCATTCTGGGGGTGGAATCAAAATGGTGGCTACCAAACTCCTGACTTGGAAAGGCTTAAACTTTAGCTGTTCTTAGGGTTATATTTTAGCCAGCCAAATTTACTAATCAGTAGCTGAAATCGGTGGCCAACCGTCTCTTCCTCTTCCGTTTTTGGGAAATGGAGCTTCCAATTCCTGCACAGAATAGCTCCTGGGTGGCTTGCATTGCCAAAGTAGGATGATCACTGGCCTCTGTGGAGTAGCTTCTAATTTCCTGGAGAGGCTGGCACAACTCCCCCCAGCTTCCTTCCTTCCCAAGGTGGACCTGGGGCTTAGGCTAGATCTGCAATCTGATCTAAATGTAAAAAAGCTGCTCCCTACCAGCAGTGTGATTTTCAGTCAGCCCAGCAGAGTTGAGGTGCAGAGTTAAGATGGCAGCCATCGGCCTCTTTCTGATTTGGACAGGCTCAAACTTTGGTTGTTCTTAGGATTATTCTTAAGCCCACCAAATTTACTAATCAGTGACTGAAGTTAGTGCTCAACAGTCTCTTCTTATCCCATTTTGGGAAGTGGAGATTTCAATTCCAGCATGGAATAGCTCCCAAGGTGGCTTGTGCCTCCAGAGGAGGATGGGCAATGGCCTCCATGGCATGGCGTGGAGTGCTCTACTTATGAATCTTCCCTGCAGATGGGCAGTCTCCTCATTCCGTTCTTTCAAGGATGTTGCAGGATGTACCTCTGGTCTCCTGGAGCCCCCAAACAAGTGCTCTAGATAGTTCTGGGTGATCATCAACTGCCCCTTAGCAGGAGCTGATTCTAGGAGCTCTTTATTCTGCCACCATCTTGCTAATTGTCGCTCCTGACTCATTTTAAATCTCTTTGCCATAAAAATTCATTTGTATTTACCATCCCCCCCTTACGGTCAATGTCTTTTTCCAGGTGCATTGCTACTTGGCATTTGGTAATTATCCATTGGTCCCAGGGAGTCTCATCCTCAGGAGTCATGTCACACACCAGGGGGAAGATAGTACATTTATATGCTGAGTTTCACTTAAAGAGAGGCCACATTTTAGCAACAAGGATGCCCTCAGATGGTAACTCTTAGGCAGCATATAATATTAATATAAGTTTCAATTTCAAAAGATAAGATTCATAAGTACAATCATCAATATCCAGGTTCTGGTGCAGTGATCTTCTGATGTGCAATCTGAAGAGGAAATTAGGAAAAAAATTCCATTTATAATGACAAATGAAACAATCAAATATTTAGGAATAAACTTAACTGAGGACATAAAGCACATAAAGCTGGGCCAGAAGAGTCTATTCATCAAATTTTGCTGGGAGAACTGGATAGTCATATCCAAAAGAAAGGAAGAAGACCCCTCTATCACACCTTATCCAAAAATTAACTCAAAATGGATCAAGGCCCTAAATATTAAAATAACAACCATAAAACTCTTAGAAAAAAAATGAGGAAAACATTTTCAATATTTTGTGGTGGGCAAGAATTTCTTAACTTTACATGCAAAGCACGAGCAACAAAAGAAAAATTAGATAAATTGGGACTCCTCAAAATTAAACACTTTTGCACTTAAAAGGACTTTTTCAAAATGTTGTAAAGCAGTCTGTTCAATTGGAGAAGATATTTGGCAATCACATATCCAATAAAAGCTTAATATCCGTATATAAAAAGATCTTAAACATGAAAAATAAAAAAAAAAACTACCCAAATGAAAAAATGGGATAAAGGCTTGAAAAGACAATTTCCAAAGAAGAAATACAAATGGCAAAGAAATATCCAAAAACGTTCAATATCACTGGAGATTAAGGAAAAGTAAATCAAAACTTCAATGAGATATCATTTCACACCTCTTAGAATGACCATTATTAAAAAGTCAGAAAACTGTAAATATTGGATATTATGTTCAAAGATAGGAAAACTCATTCACTGTTGCTGGAAATGCAGAATGGTACAGCCAATGTGGAGTATTGTTTCACAGTTCCTAAGGAAGTTGAATATGGATTTGCCGTGGGATCTGTCTATACCATTGTTAAGTATATACCCAGAAAAACTGAGAGCAGTGACACAAATAGACATCTACACATTGATATTCATAGAGACATTATTCATGATAGCCAAAGGTTGGAAACAACCCAGGTGTCCATCAAATGATAAATGGATGAAGAAGTTGTAGTGTATACACAGGATGGAATATTGTGCAGCAACAAGAAGACATGAAGTAGGGAAGCACATGACAACATTGATGAACCTGGACGACATTATGATGAGTGAAGCAAACCAGATACAAAAGGATAAATACTATATGATTGTGAAATTATGAAATAAATATATTATTTAAATAATGGAATTAATAATTAGAATATAGGTCACCAGAAAATAGAATATGGGTAAAGAATGTAAAGCTGATGTTTGCTCTGTGCAGAGTTGGTCAAAGGGTTGTTTTCAAATCTTTGGAAATAAATTTTTGTGAATTTATTCACAAAATAAATGTTTGTGAGTAGCAGAACTATTATATGGGTATGTCAGTGGTTGAAAGGGAAAGACCTAGGACATTCATGTTGCTAGAAAAAAAGTAAAAGAAATGTAACATGGGACTGTATAATAGAGAATATGGGGGATATTGCATATATTACTGTGTTTACAAAATATAAATACCAATATACTAGAGAGAAGGAAATGGAATAGCAATTATATATGGCAGGGGAAGCATAAAAGAGAATGAGAGTTTTTGAGTTTTGTTTGTTTGTTTTGTTTTTGTTTTTTAGTTTTACTATTATTACTGGAATGATGAAAATGCTCTAAAAATGATTGGTGTGGTGAATGCACAACTATGTGATTATAATAAATTCCATTTATTGTACACTTTGTATGGATTTATTTTTTCTTTGTTTATTTTTTTAAAGATAGTTAAATTAAACAAATGTCACAAAAAATATATATGATCTGCTCCCCACACCTACCACATTTTCCAATATTAACAACATCCTTCACTAGTGAGGTACATTCATTGCAATTGATGAACACATTTTGGGCATTGCCACTAAGCATGGATTAAGTTTACATTTTAGTTACACTCTCTCACACCCAATTCTGTAGGTTATGGCAAGATATATAATGGCCTGCATCTGTTATTGTATTGTCATTCAGGACAATTCCCAAGTCTCAAAATTGCCCCCAGACTACACCTGTTTCCCTCTCCCTGCCCTCAGAACTTCCAGTGGCCACTGCCTTCACATGAATGATATAATTTTTTCCATTGCTAGAATCACAATAAGTCTATAGTGCAATAGTAGTAAGTCTACTTTAGTTCATAGTTCATTCTTAATCCTGAGGATTCTGGGATGGTGATGCCCAACCACCTCTAATTGACAGGGGGCTGAGATCCCATGGGGCTAATGGATGGGACTCTCTTGCTTGCAGTTGTAGATTCTCTCAATTCCTTGTTATGGTAGTTGTCCAACATCACCAACTTGTTAGTTGTCCAGGGTGAGACTAACGGATTGGAGAATAGGTGTTGCAACTCAATTGAGATTCAGAGTGCAGCTGGCACATGGACAGCCCAAAGATTTAAGTCTCTTGAACATACTCATGCCAGCTCTAGTACCAATTATAGGTTTAAATAGAAAGACAGAAGATCCATGTGTAGGAAAACCACAACTGAGTCCAACTCTGTCACACCGGGGAGCATAATTTCCAAAGTAGGGCCCACTGGCAAGGCACCAAATTCTTGAGCTATCTCCCCTGAATATAGTATCTGGATGTCTCCAGAGTCCTCAAGAGACCCACTATATTGGATAGTATCTACTTTGACAGTCAGTGAGATCCAATGGTTTATTCTTTATTAATATATATCAATAAAATTGATGTGTTTCAAAAATAAATGGTAAGCACTTCACAGCCAATGCAATGGCTGAGGTGAGAAAACTGAAGTTAACAGTGTTGGTGAGGATGTTGAGAAATAACAACCCTTGTAATTTTCTGCTGGGAATTTGATATGCTGTGACTGCTATGGAAAATAGTTTGGGCAAGCCTCAACATTTTAAACATCATATTACCATGTCATCCATTACTTCCACTCTGAGGACAAAAAGGATGTCCAAACAAAATCTTTTTTTTTAATGTTCACAGGATCCCAATACACTACGAAAAAAGGTAGAAACAATCTAAATGTCCATCAACTAATAAATCAATAATCATGTTTTGGTATATCCATACAATGGAATATTTTTCAGCCAAAAAAAAAAAAAAAAAGGAATCAAACATTGATACATGCTACACCATGGATAAACTACATATAAATCATTCTATGTGAATAATGTAGAAATAAGAGGCCACATTTTGCCTTTTGGCTAGAACTTTCATCTTGTAGGAATTCCCCAAAATTATGAAAACAAAAAGGAGAGGCACTTGTTATATGTTTTCCAGGACTTTTAAAGAACATGGAGTTGTTCCTTTGTCCATAAATACGTGTGTCTACAAGAAAGTTGATACTGTGTATATTGAGGGACTGGCAATGTACAAAAAGGAATGTCCCAGATATTAAGCCATGGCAAAATCAGAAGAGTCCATGATGTTACCTAAGAAGCTGTTGATCTATTAGAAGCAAACAAGTTAAGGGCAAGATTCTCACCAAGATATGCTCAGTGCCCATATATAAAAATAAACATTTCTGCATGTTCTGTCTCTACAGGTTCAGGTTTCATCCAGGTGCATATTCTTTCCTTATCAATGGATCCATTCCTCCTGAAAAGGGTCTCCTCCTTCAGATATGACCTATCCTGTAGGACACTCCAAAAGGGCCATTGTGAGCCTCTACCTGCTGTAAGTGACCCTAATTCTCCATGCCTGACTCAGAGATGTGGCAATGCCCCCTGGCCACACCCAGTCTAAACAGAATTCTCCTTGGCATGTCATCCTTACATCTAGTGCATGCACTGCATACAGACTGTAGAGAAACGTATGATATTGCAATTCCTTGGGGGTAAACCAAGATTCATGTTTGGTTAAAATTAAAGCACCGTCACGGCACACATCACTTTGGTCCAATTCTTCCATTGTTGTATATAGGAAAAAACACGCACATGAATTCAAACTCATTTGACATTTTTCTTTGTCTATAAACTAGTTGGATATTCAGAGCATATCACAGAAGGGAACTTTGGATATAGTATCAGCTATTGAAAATGACTTGAAGCAGCCTTTGCATGTAAAGGACTAGATGGTAAATAATTTATGCTTTTTGAACCACATGTTCCCTGTTCTAACTACTTATCCCTGTGTTTTATGTGAAAGCAGCTGTAGATGATACTACAGGTATGAGTTGGTTGTCTGGATTAGTGTCCTGTGTCTGCTGTAAAAATCAATCACTGATTGGGTGACTTAGAACAAAAGTAATTTATTCTGTCACAGTTCTGGAGGCCTAAATCCCAGAAAACAAGGTGTCTGCAGGGCTGTGCTAGTTCTGAAACCTATTGGAGTGAACACTCCCAGGTCTATTCTGGATTCTTATGATTCTCGTTTTCCTGGGCTTGTCGCTGCATCACTCCAATCTCTGCTTCTGTCTTCACATGACATTCTCCTCTGCCTTTTGTGTGTCTCCTCTGTTTTCCCCTTACAAGGACAAATGTTGTTGGATTTTGGACCCATCTGGATACTCTTGGATGATCTCATCAAGAAAATCTTTCACTTTATACCGGCAAAGACCCTTATTCCAAATAAATTCACCCAGATTACATAACGGCTGCACTGACCACCACTGTGTCTGAGAGGCAGTCTTGTGGTCTCTCAGCTCAGTTTCCTTCTCTGTTAATGAGAATAAAATTAATATCTAGCATTTTAGTTAAATTGGAAGATCAGTGAAGATAAGCATGTGAGGGATTGTTGCCTGCTGTTTCAGAATTGTGGACACAGGTACAACATCCCCAGCTAACTGGTATCGATTGTTCAGCTCTGGCCATGAGCCTGGAGCAACTCCTTCATGCTAAGGGTCATTTGGGTGGCATTATTCATATTCTTTAATAAGCATGATGATAGATCCTACTTTTCCCATTGAAATAGCAGAGTCTTGAGAGAGTTGTGAAAATATGCAAGACTTCCAAGGACTCAGCTCAGAAATGTCACACTAGCAACTCCACCACACAGTCAGCTACAAAGAACTAGAAAATGTCACAGATATAAACAACTGCACATCCTGTGAGTATTTACAAGCTCCACAATGTTTGTGTGCTTTATTAATACTTGCTGTTTGTAAGAAATTTCTCTCAGTGCAGTCCCAGCCAGGTATATTGAGTATAAAATCCATGCTGAAAACAACCACAGGTTTCTTTCTATTCCTTCTAATACATGTATCAATTTGTTACTGCTGTGCAACAAACCACCAAAGACTCAGTCTTAGAATACTAAAAGTTTATGTCCAGGTCAATGGTATGGTTTTTCTTGTCTTAGGTGAGCTCTCTCGTGCATCTATGTGTCTAGAATCAGCTCTATGCATGCAGCCAGAGCTCTCTCACTTGCTCAGAGCAAAAGTTTTTGACTGAAGTGACTGGGTTCTTCCCCCATGTGGTCTCTCATCCCCCAGCATGTTATCCAGGGCTTGACCTCATTTTGCAGGCACAGTTTCAAGAGTGAAAGCAAGCATAATGATTCTCCAGGCTTCCATTGGGAAATGGCACACCACTGTTCCTCTTATTGTCCAAACTATGAGGCTAGCCTGGTTAATTCAAAGTTTAGAAGGTGGAGCCACAAAGTCACAGAGCAAACGGTGTGGATACAGGGGAAGGTAAACATTCCATCAATTTTTGAGCTATTTGGATACAGAGAGCATGAAATAGTCGTCTCAGAGTGTGAAAACATCCATATGAATTAGAAATACAGTGTGATTTTGGATATCATTAAGGGCCTTTGATGGTCTGTAGTTATAAAGTTACAATGAATCCTCTCAGCATGGTACCGTATTTTTCTCCAGACAGTTTGAAGGGCACAGATGGAGATAAAGAGAATGGAGAGAATGTAATTAACTCATGCAGTTTCTGCTAGGAGGGTACAATGAACAAAGAGGGATACAAGACAGCTGAGTGAGTATGGAAGAGCATGATTATCATTGCCCATGGAATTTTAGTTTGGATGAAATAAATGATGGGACAGAGGACAGGAAAAAGGGATGGAAGTAGGAGGGAAAGATTGAGTGATAGAATGACATATGTATGGAGGTAAAGAAGAGGGAAGAAAGAAGTTGATTTAAGAAAGAAATAAAGGAAGAAGCAAAGAAGAGGGGAAGGAAGGAAAGAAAGAAAAAGGAAGTAAAAGTAGAAACTTTGGAAAGAAGGAAGAAAAGGTGGAAGGAAGCAAAAGATTGTAAAAGAACATTATGGGAATGAGTGGAAATGTACATTGAAGTCCCAGTGGTGTGGAACAATCTTGAAAGCAGGTCCCATGGATCTAATCAACTCCTTGATTCCTAACCCCCATATCTTACTATTTTATCTCTCATCAACTCTCTCTTCCCATCTCGTGATTCTGGTGTATTTTAGAAAATGGGCTCTCCTTTCTTCTCACCCCATCATTGCCTCCCAGTTTCCTTTCATTCCCCTCCATTGTATACAATTTGGCAGGGCTTCCATCTTATCCTGCTACCCAAAATTTTGTCAATTTAACACCTAGATAAATTTGTACCTAGAAGATGTGCTCAACGTGTATTTCTCAGCATTCCTCTTCAAATGCAGCATCCTGTGTTGGTTGAGAATGCATTTCTTTGTAGCCATTCACATGAATATGCTATCAAAACCACTTCTCCATTAAAGATGGAAGGAATGTATCCTATAACAGAGTTTATCACACAATATGTTTATCATGCAATCAGTCCTTCCTTACATACATCAGTCCCTTTATTGCTGAAAACACTGCTTTGCTTTAATATGGGCAAGATTGAGGTTTCATAATTTCTCAACAAAAGTGTTGCATAGTGTCATTACTTGTGTTCCTGGTGACATTTAATGTCAGAATAGCTAAGAATTTTTCTAGAGCATTAGTTCCATTAATCCAGCTTCTCTACTCTGGATTTCTATAGACTACTTTTGATTAATTCATTTAAAAATAAATTATAAAAATTTCCTTTTACATCAGAGAGTATTTATATATAAAGGCATATGAATATCAGCAAAAAAGGGGAAGACTTTCATGAAGTTGGCATTGAAGTAGGCAGGCTGAGCTCAACTGTCTCACAAAAAACAATGGAGGAAGGATAAAACGCTACCTGAGAGAGCTGCTTTGGAAATCTGCAGAACAGGAAAGTGTGTATCATCCAGGAGAGAGCAGGACAGAGAGACAAAGAGGTGAAAGGAAAACCATGAGTTACCTGCCCTTGTGGTTTGGAAAGGCAAATATACCCCAAGCTCAAGACAAATAACCTCAGTAAAAGCCCTGGCTCACTGAAGCCAATTAAGTGGGAAAGAACATTCACTGGAAGGAAGAGGGGTCTGAAGCAAGGTGGAGAGTGGATTATTTTCAGTGAGTTTGGCCACATGAGCCCACAACCTGCCCTGAAGTGGCTCCAAGGAGATAAGGGGGTATCTGATACAACATGCTGTCATACCCACCTGCCCTGGGAGAGAGAGGGTCTAGGTTAGTGAGAGGGTGGAGACAGATTCCTAACCTACCTGCCTCCTGCAAACTATTAAAAGCCAAACTCACCTGAGGGAACAGGGGTGGGAAGAGCCAGATAAACTTTCAGAATCCTAGTTAGCCTGTGGAGTGGGTTTGGCTCACTGTGGGAACTCATGTCTTGCATATATGAGGTCCCTGGTTCAATTTCTGGTACCTCCTAACAGAAGGGTTCCAGAGAGTGATCCAACAGTTTATCAGGAAGCAAACTGGCACTATATGACAGGAAAGTATAGACTGATATTTTTATTTTGTTTTAGGTTTTTTACATCAGTTATTATTTATTTTGTATCTTGTTTTTTATACTTTATTTTATTCAATAAAAACGGGCACCTCACTTGTGGAGGACAGAATGCAGGGTGATTTATTGATGAGCATCAGCAGCCTGAGATGGTCCCTAGGGGCATAAGAGATAAGCCTGTTTTTCTTGGGTCATTATTTTTATGTTTTGCTTTATGTTTTGTTTGTTGTCTGTTCTCTTTCTTTGTTTCCTTTTTTCTTTTACATATTTTTTTTTTACTTTCATTTTTTCTTTTCTTTTCTTCATTGTTTCATCTTCTGTTTTCTGTTGAATTTCTTTCATTCCATCTCATCTTGTTTGGTCTTTATTTTTTCTTTTTCTCTTTTTTTCTCTTCTTTTTTCTCATCTTTCTGGACTTTTAATTTGTTTTATTATTTTATTTTATTCTTGTTTCATTTTTTCCACCTTTATTAACATTACTATTAATCTTTTTTATTTACTTTTTACATTTTTAAAAAATTTGTAAATATATTTAGACAACACAAATGTTAAACAATAAATATAAGAATTCCCTTTATGCCCCACTCTCCACACCTCCCAAACCCTTCTACATAAGCAAAATCCTTCACTAGTGTGGCATATTAATTACAATTGATAAATGCATCATGGGGCATTGCCACTGAGCATGGACCATAGTTCACATTGTAGTTTGTACTCTCTCCTACACAATTCTGCAGGCTATGGGAAGACATGTAATGGCATATATCTGTGATTGCAATGACATTCAGGATGATTTCCAAGTCCAAAAAAAGACCCAGCATTACACCTGTCTTTCCCTAACTCTGCCCCCCAGAGCCTCCAGGAGCCACATCCTCCACATCAGTGCTGTAATATCTTACATTACTAAAGTCCAAGTCTATTGTAGAATACCAGTAAGTCCACTCAAGTCCATATTTCATTCCCCAATCATGAGTATTCTGGGATGGTGATGTCCACTCCACCTTTAATTAGGATGGGGCTTTTATCCCCTACAGCCAATGCTTGGGACTCTCTTACTTGCAGTTGCAGGCTCTCTCTTGGTATGGTGGTTGTCAATCCTCACATCCTTGTTAGTTTTCCTGGGTGGGGTCAATGAACTGGAGATTACGTGTTGCAACTCTGTTGAAACTCAGGGCCCAGCTGGCACATGGACAGCCCAGAGATTCAAGGCTCTTGGATGCACATGTACAAACTACACCACCAAGCACAGGTATAAATAGAAGAAATAGATGAGCTATGAATAGAGAAGTCATAATGTAGTACAACACTGTCACTCTCAGGAGCACAAACTCCAAAGTAGGGCCCACTGACAAGGCACCAAACTCTTGAATTATCTACCCTGACCATAGGATCTGGGTGCCTCCAGAACCCTCAGGAGGCCCACTATATGGGGTAGTATCCACTTTGGAAGTCTATAAGATCCTGTTGAGATGTTCATAAGCATTACCTCTGGGATGACCTCCCAACTTACTTTGAAATCTCTTATCCACAAAAACTCATTTTCTTTACATTTTCCCCCTTTTATTCAAGGTCTTTTTCCAGTTGCATTACCAGTTGTTGCTTGATATCAATCCATCTGTGCCAAGGAGTTTCATTACTAGGAGTCATGTCCCATGTTGGGGAGAAGATAATGCATTCAGAATCATCCTGAGTGAAGTTGCGATAACAGATATAGGCCATTTTATATCATCACATAACATGCAGAACTATGTTAGAGAGAGTGTAGACTACAATGTTAACTATGGTCTATGCTTAATGGCAAAATCTCAGGAATCATTTTTCAATTGCAGTGAATGTGCCACACTAATGAAGGATGTTCATGTGGGAAGGTGTGTCAGCTGTGAGGAGTAGGGCATATGGGAATCCCTATATCTTTAGTGTAACATTTATGTAATCTAAGTATCTTTTTTAAAAAAGAAGCTAATGAATGGAAACGAGCTGGAAATTATACTGACATAGATATCTCAGCGGAAATGGTACCTCTCTGAGATGCTTATTCCACTTACTTTAGAAAGAAGCCATTAATCTGCCTGCGGGGATCTAAAAAAAAAATCTAGCACTGAAAAATGATGTGATGGGAAATTAAATATTCTTGTGGATGTCTGTAAATTATGGATATCAGTTGAACGTTGTCAAAGATATGCAATCAGCAAAGTTACATATAACAACCTTGATTTATATGGTCTTAAGTTATACTATAAAGATTCATTGACAGCGCATAAGAAGCTTTGGAAAACATTTTATTTTTAAACAATGTTTATATCTGGACTTCGATTTTCACTCACTTTGGGCTTTCTATTTTCATAAAGTCTATTGGAAAATAGATTTTTTCCCACTCTAGTGTCTGTGACTGCTGTGTGTTTCCACCCTGATTTTATTTTTTGTTTAATAGCTGTATCAATGAATTGTTCTGAAATTGAATTTGATGTTTTCAAACCAAGGATTGTGATATTAGGTTAGAATTACATGTTAGAAGAATTAAGGCTACATTTTCTGATCAAAGCACTTTGGTCATAAGCCTACTTTAAGGGCATATTCTTATGCACTCTGGTTCTTAAATATATGTGAATAGTTTTGGAAGAAAATAATAAAACTTGAATAATTTTTAAAAAAAGGAGCCAAAATTGTTTCAAAAAAAAATCAGGAGCCAAAATTGTCTCTTATCAGTGAAAATGCATAATAAATGTATATGTCCATAAAATCACAAATAGTTTACTGATAACTTAGGCTGATATCCAATTCAATCAGCAATGTTTGCAATAGCAAACCTCCACTGAGATGAATATAAATCCAATGAACTCGAATTAAATATCACTAATCATAAAAAGAAAAGGACATTGAGAGAACAAACTGAAGAAATTTTAAACATATATAAAAAGGTAATGGATATGATTGTGATGAATGGCGCAATCCAAGAAATCAAAAATACACTGGAGGCACATAAAAGCAGATTTGAACAGGCTGAGGAAAGAATTAAGGATGTGGAAGATAGTACATCTGAAATTAAGCAGATAGTAGAACAGATAGTTAAAAAGATAGAAAAAATCCAGCAGTGACTTAGGGATATGAAACACAGTGCAAAATGCACAACCATCCACATTATATGCACCGCAGATGGAGAAGAGATGGGAAAGGGGACGGAAGGAATGTTGAAAGAAATAATGGCTGAAAATGTCCCAACCCTATTGAGGAAGATGGATCTACAAGCCCAGGAAGCACAGCACACCCCAAACACTATAAATCTTAACAGGCCAAATCTTAACCAAGACATGTACTCCTCAAACTGTCCAATTCTCAAGACAAAGAAAACATACTGAAAGCAGCAAGAGAAAAGAGAACCATCACATACAAGGGAAGCTCAATAAGATTAAGTGCTGATTTCACATCTGAAACCATGGAGGCAGGAAGGCAGTGATATGACATAGTTAAGGTACTAAAAGGAAAAAAACTTACAGCCATGAATTCTTTATCCAACAAAGCTGGCATTCAAAAATGTTGGAGATTTCAAAATATTCACAGATAAACAGAAATTAAAAGAGTATGCCTATAAGAAACCTGCACTTCAAGAAATAGTAAAGGGAGTACTGCAGGTTGAAAGGAAAAAACAAGAGACAGAGAGTTGGAGGACATTTTAAGAACAACTCAAAAACTTAAAAGAGAAATAAAAACAACATATGACTTACATAAACCCAAAGAAAATATGGCTAATATAAGTAATCATTTGAGGGTAATAAAACTGAATGTTAATGGATTAAATGCACCAGTCAAGAGACATAGATTGGCAGAATGGATGAAGAAATATGACCCATCTATATGTTGTCTACAAGAACCCACTTAGACCCAGGGACACAAGGAGGCTGAAAGTGAATGGCTGGAAAACAATCTTATAAGCAAACAATAACCAAAAAAAGTGCGGGAATAGCTATAGTAATACCAGACAAAATAGACTTTAAATGCAAAACCATTGTAAGAGACAAAGAAGACACTATTTATTAATAAAAGGGGTAATCTCTCAAGTAGAAAAAATAATCATAAATATTTATGCACCTAAACAGGGTGCCTCAAAATACATGAGGCAAACACTGGAAAAATTAAGTGGAGAAATAGATGCCTCTACAATTATAGTGGGGGACTTAATACACCATTTTCATCATTAGATAAAACATCTCAACAGAGAATCAATAAAGAAACAAACACTTTGAATATTACATTAGAAGATCTGGACCTAATAGACATATACAGAACACTACATCCAAATGCAGCGGGATATACATTCTTCTTGAGTGCACATTGATCATTCTTCAAGATAGACCACATTCTAGGCACAGAAAAATATTCAATGAATTCAGAAAGATTGAAATTATACAAAGCAATTTCTTTGAAAACAATAGAGTGCTGCTGGAAATTAGTAAGGGCCAGAGAACCAGATTTTGCACAAAGATATGGAGGTTAAACAATATACTCTTAGACAAACAGTTGGCTAAGGAGGAAATCTCAAAAGAAATCAGTAACTACCTTGAAACGAATGAAAATGACAACACAATATACAAAACCTATGGGATGCAGCAAAAGGTGTACTTAGAGGGAAACTCATAGCCATAAATGCATATATCAAAAGAAGAAAGAGTTAAAATCAAAGAAGTAAATGCACACTTGGAGGAATGAGAAAAAGAACAACAAACTAACCAAAGTAATTAGAAAGAAGGATATAACAAAGATTAGTGCAGAACTAAATGAAATAGAAAATAAGGAATCACTCTAAAAAATAAACAAAACCAAAAGTTGGTTCTTTGACAAGATCAACAAAATTGACAAACCTTTAACTAGACTAACAAAGAAAAAAAGAGAGAAGAAGCAAATACACAAAATAAGAAATGAGGAAGTGGATATTACCACTGAACTCACAAAATAAAGAACATTATAAGAAGATACTTTGAAAAATTATATGCCAACCAGAAGGATAATTTAGAGGAAATGGAAAAATTCCTAGAAACTCACAAGCAGCCTATATTGATGAAAGAAGAGTTTGATAAACTCATCAGACCAATCACAAGTAAGGACATCTAATCATTCATCAAAAACCTCCCATCTAAGAAAAGCCCAGTACTAGATGGCTTCACAGGTGAATTATACCAAAAATTCCCAAAAAAACTAAAACCAATCCTGCTTAAACTCTTCCAAAAAATAAAAGTAGAAGGAACATTGCCTAACTAATTCTATAAGGTCAACAAAACCCTAATACCAAAGCCAAACAAAGATGCCACAAGAAAGGAAAATTACAGACCAATCCTCTAATGAACTTACATGCTAAAATCCTCAACAAAATATTACTAATCAAATACAACAACATATCAAATGAATTATACACCATGACCAATGGGTTTAATCTCCGGTATGCAAGGATGGTTAAACATAAATAAATCAATCAATGTAATACACTACATAAACAGATTGAAAGAAAAAAATCACATGATTATTTTTATAAGCCCAAAAAAAGCATTTGACAAAATTCAGCACATTTTCCTGATAAAAACAGTATGAAAGATAAGAATAGAAGGAAACTTTCTGAACATGATAAAGGGTATATATGAAAAACCCACAGCTAACATCATATTCAGTGGTGAAATCCTATAAGTTTTCCCTTTAAGATCGGGAACAAGACAAGGATATCTGCTGTCACTGCTCTTATTTAACATTGTGTTAGAAGTACTTACTTGAGCTCTGAGGTAAGAAAAAGATATAAAAGGCATCCAAATTGGAAAGGAAGGAGTGAAAATTTCTCTATTTGCAGATGACATGATCCTATACATATAAAGACCTGAGATAACTTCAAAAAGCTCATACAACTTATATAAATGAGTTCAGTAAAGTCACAGGTTATAAGGTCAGTGTGCAAAAATCAGTAGCATTTCTGTATGCAAATAAAGAGTAATCTGTGGAGGAAATCAAGACAAAAATATCATTTACAATAGTAACTAAACAAATCAAATACCTAGGAAGTAATTTAACTAAAGATGTAAATGACATACATAGAAACTATACAACACTGCTATGTGTAATCAAGGAAGTCTTAAGTTAATGGAAGAATATCCCCTGTTCATTGACAGGAAGACTATACATCATTAAGATGTCTATCCTTCTGAAACTAATCTACAGATTTAATGAATCCCAATAAAAATCAACACAGCATTTTTACTGAATTAGAAAACCTAACTAGGAAATTTTTTTGGAAGGGCAAGAAGCCCCGAATAAACAAATACATTGAAAAAAAAATAAGAAATTGGAGGAATCACACTACCTGACTTTAAAACATGTTACAAAGCTACACTGCTCAAAACTGCATGGAATTGGCACAAGGATATACATAGTGACCAATGGACTGAACTGAGAGTTCTCATATAGATCCTCGCATATACAGTCATCTGATAATCAACAAGGCCACCAAGCTTAATCAACTGGGAGATAATGGCCTCTCTAACAAATGGTGCTTGTAGAACTGGATATCCATATCCAAATGAATGAAAGAGTAACACCATCTCACACCTTATGCAAAAATCAAGTCAAGATGGATCACAGATCTAAATATAAGAGCCAAGAACATGAAGAATTTGAGAGATAACAGGGAAATATCTCCAAGGTCTTATAATAGGAAATGATTCAATGAACTTCATACCCAAAGCTCAAGCAGTGAAAGAAAAAATAGATAAATAGGATCTTCTCAAAATTAAAAACTTTTGCACCTCAAAGGAGATTATCAAGAAAGTAGAAAGGCAGTTAACCAATGCTAGAAAATATTTGGCCACCATATATCTGATAGGAGCCTAATATCCAACATATGTAAAGGAATCCTACACCTCAAAAATATAAAGACAAACAACCCATTTGAAAATGGGCAAGTGACTTGAAAAGACTCTTCTCCAAGGAAGAAATGCAAATGGCTAAAAAGCACACACAAGAAATGCTCAACATCACTAGCTATTAGGGAAATGTAAATCAAAACTACAATAACTTATCATCTTACACCCATTAGACTGGTGGCTATTTAAAAAAACAGAAGACTATAAGTGTTGGAGAGGATGTGGTTGAAAAGGAACCCTCATCCACTGCTGGTGGGGATATAGAATGGTCCAGCCATTGGGGAGGACAGTTTCATGGTTCCTCAAAAAACTATTAACTGCCATATGACCCAACAATTCCACTGCTGAGTGTATATCCAGAAGAATTGAAAGCAAGGACACAAAGAGATATATGTACACCTATGTTTATAGTGGCATAATTCATTATTGCTAAAAGTTTGAATCAACCCAAATGCCCATCAACAGATGAATGGGTAAACAAAATGTGGTATATACATACAATGAACTGTTACTCAGCTGTAAGAAGGAGCACAATACTAACACACAGGATAACATGGATGAATCTTGAGGACCTTATGTTGAGTGAAGCAAGCCAGGCACCGAAAGACAAATATTACATGATCTCACTGAATTGAATTAAGCAAATCGAGAAGACTCAGAGAGCTATTGTCTGGAGATGTGTTTACAGGAAATAGAAAAGGAGAAAGTTGTGAGCCAATTCCCATATGGGCATAATCTATGATAAGGTGCATGTGTGTGTTTGAGCATTGAAAGGGTATTACAGGAGGGTATTGATGTTATTGGGTTGACTAATGCATGTTTGACAGGTGGGTAGACCAAGAAGGTTGGGTTGGATGGTCCATGGAAATGGTAAGAGGGTTGGGGGAGGGACCAGGTGAACACTGGGAATTGGCAGGTATGTGGTTGAAAGTACAAAATTGGGAATGCTCTTATGGTAATATGATGAGGAAGGTTGTTGGTTTTGGGAGTTGAAAGGGGCATTCAGGCCAGGGTACACCTGGGGAAGGCTTCTAGGGAGTGTGTGAGTGATCATTTTGTCAAAATGTGTTGTATCAGTGGGTGGGGAGACTCACATAATGAGTGGGAAGGAGTTGGACTGCCATCCTGGAGAGGACTGATATGTTCTCAAACAGAGGTGCAGGAGTATTTTGAGAGCATGAGTAGTTCCTAATAGGGGAAGACAAACGAGTGTGTCAAGACCTCAGTGTTGTTGTAAGTAACTATGAATCTTGTCATCCAAGAAGTGAAGCAGGGTGGTTGCCATGGGCCTCGAGGTGTGGGGAAGGTAGGAATAACTTAGATGAAACAGGGAGTATTCAGTTGGCAATGGAATTGTTTACGTGATCTTGCAATGATGGACACAGGCCATGTTAAATATGATCAAAATTTAAAAACTTGTAGGGTCTAAAGTGTAAACAATAATGTAAACCATTGACCATGGTTAGTAGCTATGTTTCACTATTTGTACATCAGTTGTAACAAAGTTACCATCAACATATAAAAAGGTGTTAACCTGGGAAGGGGGAAAAGTGGGAGGATGTTGGGTATATGGGAGTCCCTTGCATTCTGTATGTGACTTTAATGAGATATAAAACTTCTTTGAAACAAAATGAAAAAAATGTAAGGTATTGGGGAAGAAATGGAAAAAAATGCCACTGTACATACAGGACAGCAGATATTAAAGTGATGAAAGGCAAAATGTCAAAAAAAAATTTTAATATTTTTCTTTATTTTTAATATCCCAATTTTTAAATTTTATTTTATTTTCAGTTTTGTTTTAACATTTTTGTACTTTATCTCTTATATTTTAACCTAACATTATTATTTAATTTTCCTATTAATTGTATTTGTCTATTTTATTGGCTTCATTTTTGAAGAAGCTTTGCATCACAGAAGGGTTACAACTGGGGCAGGGGAGGATCATTGGTGTGGGGTGTCAGTGACGGGGAATACATGGGAGGAAGTTCACCTGTGCATACATATAAGGTATATAAATGTGTTCAAATGTTCATGTGGCATTGTCACAGTGGGTAGAGATTCACACAATATCTGAGAGTATATTGAATTCCCATCCAGTGCTCTGTCATGTTCTCTGTTGTAGCAGCAACTGTCCACCAAGTGCAGGGGCAATAACTGGCAATGGAGGATGGTCCATTGATGGACCCTTGATATTGATGACTATGCATGTAAGCCTTTGCTTTTGAAATTGAAACTTAGCCTAGTGTTGTGGTGTACCTAAGAGTTGCCTCCCAAGGCCTCCTTGTTGCTCAAATGTGGCCCCTCTCTAAGCCAAACAGCATATAAATGCATTACCTTTCCCCCAGCATGGGATATGTCTTCTGGGGATGAGCATCCATGGAACTGTGAGATTGCTACCAAGCACCTATTAGCAATGGAACTGGAAAAAGACCTCAAATAAAAGGGGGAAAATGTAAAGACAAATGTGTTTATATGGCTAAAAGATTTCAAAGTGAGTCCGGAGATCATCCCAGAGGTAATGCTTATACACATCTCAGCAGCATCTCAGAGACTGTCTAAGTATATCTACCTCAAATAGTGGGGTTCCTGAGGGCTCTGGAGACATACAGTTTCTATGGTCATGGCAGATAGCCCCAGAGTTTGGTGCCTTGCCAGTGGGTCCTACTTTGGAGTTTGTGCTCCTGAGAGTGACAGATTAAGACTCAGATATGACTTCCTTATACATGGCTCATCTGTCCCTTCTATTTGAACTTATACTTGGTGCTGAAGTTGGTAGGTGTACATCCAAGAGACTTGAATCTTTGGGCTGTCTATGTTCCAGGTGGGCCCTGAGCATCAGCAGAGTTGCAACACCTAGTCTCCAGTTCATTGGACTCACCTAGGGCAACTAACAAGTTGGTGAGGATTGACAACCACCATACCAAGGAAATGAGAGAGTCACAACTGCAAGCAAGGAAGTCTCATCCATGGCTGTATGAGGTCAAAGCCCCCTCTCGATTAGAAGTGGAATTGGCATCACGATTCCAGAATCCTCAGGATTGGAAAATGTACTATGGACTAGAGTGGACTTACTGGTAATCTACAATATGCTTGTGATTCTAGCAATGGAAGAAATTACAGCATTGATATGGAGGTAGTGGCCACTGGAGGCTCTGGGGCAGGGAGAGAGAAAGACAGGAGTAATGTGTGGGCCCTTTCAGGACTTGGGAATCATTCTGAATGTCGTTCCAATAGCAGATATATGCCATTATATATCTTCCCATAGCCTGCAGAATTTTGTGGGAGAGAGAGTAAACTATAATGCGAACTATGGTCCATGCTCAATGTCAATACCCTGGGATACATTTATCAATTGCAATGAATATGCCACACTAATGAAGGATGTTGGTTATGTGGGAGGGTGTCAGAGGTGTGGGGACCTGGTCATATAGGAATGCCTGTACTTTTTGTGTAACACTTGTGCAATCTACATATCTTTAAAAAAATAAAAAATTTATATTTTTAAAAATCATAAAAAACTATCTTGCACACATATGTTTTCGTACATGTCTAAGGTGTTATGTTTAAAATAAATTACATTCAATGCAAAAAAAGAGAGTTTGTCAACAAGAAAACTGCCCTTCAGGAAATACTAAAGGGAGTTATAGATGTTGAAAGGAAAAAAAGGAGAGGGTTGGAAGAAAGTGTACAAAAGATGATTATTGGTAATAACAACTAAAAGATAAAAAGAGAAATAAAAATAACATGACATATATAACCCGAAAGAAAATATGGCTAATGTAAGTAAGGCTTTGAGAGTAACAGCATTGAATGTTCATGTATTGAACTCCCCAATCAAGAGACAGAAATTGACAAAATGGATAAGGAAATTTAACCATCTATAAACTCTACTTACTTGCAGGAATGCAAAGAAGTTACAAGTGAATGGTTGGAAAATGATTTTACATGCAAACAGTAACCAAAAAAAGATGTCAGTAGCTATACTAAAATCGTACATAATAGACTTTAAATGCAAATTTATTGTAGGAGACAAAGAAGGACACTGTTTATTGATAAAAAGGATAGTCTAACAAGTAAAAAGAACAATCATAAACATTTATGGAACTAACCAGGGTGCCTCAAAATACATGAGGCAAACATTGTAAAAACCAAGTGTAGAAATAGATGTCTCTACAATTATACTTGGGGACATTAATACACCATTATCATATTAGACAGAACATCTCAACAAATGGTCAGTAAAGACACAGAGAACATAAGTAATTCATTAGAGGGTCTAGACCTAATAGACATATAGAAAACATTACACCCAAATACAGCAGGTTATGCATTCTTGTCAAGTACACATGGATCATTCTTCAGGAGAGACTACATGCTAGGTCAAAGAACAACTGTTAACATATTCAGAAAGATTGAAATTATATGAAGTAAATTCTCTGACCACAATGGAAAGAAGCTGAAAATAAATAAGGGCAGAGAATCAGATTAGACACAAATATATTGAATTTAAACAACACACTCCTAGACAATCAGTGGGTCAAGGAGGAAAATGCAATAGAACTCAGTAACTACCTTGAAACAAATGAAAATGAGAACACAATGCATCAAACCTGTGGGTAGAAGCAAAAAAAGTGCTGAGAGGTAAATTTATAGCCATAGATAAATATTTAAGAAAGAAGAAAGAGCTAAACTGAAAGACCTAACTGCATACCTGGAAGAACTAGAAAAAGAAAAACAAGTAATCCCAAAGCAAATAAAAAGAAGGAAATAAAGATTAGAGCAGAGCTAAATGAAATTGAAAATAAGAAAACACTAGAAAAAAAATAACAAAACCAAAATCTGGTTCTTACAGAAGATTAACAAAATTGACAAACCCTTAGGTAGACCAACAAAAAAAGAGAAGATGCAAATAGAGAAAAAAGAAATAAGGGAGGGGATATTACTCCTGATCCCACAGAAATAAAGAGTATCATAAGAGGATACTTTGAAAAATTGTATGCCAATGAGATGAATAACTTAGGAGAAATGGAGAAATTTCTCAAAGCAAAGAGCCTACATTGATGAAAGAAGAATTTGATGAACTCAAAAGAGCAATCATAAATAATGAGATTGAATTAGTCATCAAAAGCCTCCCAACAAAAAGAGCTCAGGACCAGATTGTTTCACACGTAGAATTCACCAATCATTCCAGAAAGAACTAACGCCAATCCTGCTTAAACTCTTTCACTAATATAGAAGTGGAGAGAACATTGCCTAAATCCTTCTAGGATGCCAACAACACCTTAATACCAAAGCCACATAAAGACACCACAAGAAAAAAAAATACAGAGCAAACTTTTGAATGGACCTGGATATGAAAATCCTCACATAAAAAAACAACAACTTGCTAATCATATTCAACAATGCATCGAATAAATTATACACCATGACCAAATGGTTTTCAACCCTGGTATGCAAGGATGATTCAACATAGGGAAATCAATCAATGTAATACAACACATAAACTGCAGTAAAGAAAAAAATCACATGATCATCTCTATTGATGAAGAAAAAGTATTTGACAACATACTTGAAAAAAAAAAAACACTTCAAAAGATAGGAATAGATGGAAACTTCCTCAACATGACAAAGGCTATACATGAAAAACCCACAGCTAGCATCATATTCAGTGGTGAAATATGAAAGGCTTTCCCTATTAGATCTGGAACAAGAAAAAGATACCCACTGTCCCTGCTCTTATCTATCATACTGTTAGAAGTACTGGCTCAAGCACTTAGGCGGAAAAAAAAAAAGATGTAAAAGGCATCCAAATTGGAAAGAAAGAAGTAAAAACGTCACTATTTGCAAAGAACATGATCCCATACACAGAAAGCTCTGTAAAATCCACAACAATTCTTCTAGAGTTGATAAACGAGTTCAGTAAAGTGGCAATATAGGCTAAACATGCAAAAATCAGTAGCATTTCTGTATATCAAAAATGAGCAAACTGATGAGGAAGTCAAGAAAAAAATTCCATTTACAATACCAACTAAAAGAATAAAAAAGGTAGAATAAATTTAACTAAAAATATTCAGGACTTGTACACAGAAAACTAAGTAAGCCAGGCACTGAAGGACAAATATTCCATGACCTCACTGATATGAATTAAGCAAATTGAGCAGACACACATTACTAGTGTCTGGAAGATAGGTTTCCAGGAGATAGAAATGGAGTAAAGGGTGATGAGCTGATGTCAATATGGGCAAAATCTATGCTAAGGTGGAATGGTGTAGATTTGCAGTGGATGAATATGACAGTGGTGCAGTGATGTGATTGTTTTGGGCAGTGCTGGTTTTGAGGGGAAGTAAGGAGTTGAATTGGACTATTCATGGAACTGAGGGCTGTGTTGGGGAAAGAAGCCAGGGAATTAAGGG